>CM076577.1:988828107-989128900 GCA_034641835.2 Pinus albicaulis | reverse complement strand
TTTTTTTTGTAAATCTGTCTACTTCTATATTAGTACAAAAATATGTTACAAAGAGGCAGAGGCCTCACAAAGCTAGCCCAGAGAAGAGGCATTCATATCATAAGACCACAGCTGTTGACTATCAGAGATGAACCTTGAAGACCAGGACCTTGTCCTACTTCCTAAACAGCTGATTCTGAAAAACAAAATGATGATTGGAGTACGAGACTCTCCACAACAAGTAAGACCGAGACAGACATAGTCCATGACAAAAATTACAAGCATACAGAACGATGCTCTGAAACATTGTCTTGAGCATGAAAGCATGGATAGCAGTGCTTGGGGAGCAGCTATTCGACGAAGGAGAATTGCACTATAAAGCCTGCAAAAACTGTGAAGAAGAAGGGAGAAGAACCCCTTCTGAGTACCTGATTGCAAAAACTGAAGAGCGAGAGCCATTTAAGCGTCGTTGGTGGGCGATGGCGCTTCTTCCACCACAGGGCAAGCATACGGACTGAATTCAGCATCTGCAGGGGGCGAAGGAGCTTGACCTGAAGAAGCGCAAGGCCTGGCTTGCGGGAGCTCGGGCTGAGAGGCCGAAATACCCTGAAAACTTTGCAGACTGACCCCCGGGGGGCAAAACAGTATTTCATCTTCAGATTCCTGAACAATGCCGGAGGGAGCCGAAGGCGGAACTTGGGCTGTCGGGTTGATCCTGAATTTGATGGAAACCGAAGCAATGAAATCATGGTGGTTGAAGGAACAGGGATAATTGAAGCGAGCTGAATGGAAGTGCTCAGAGGAGGTGAGGCGAACATGAGCTGCAGAGGTAGAAGGGCGTCTGCCACGCCCACGACCTCGACTTCTGCTGGGTGCCGCGGTTCGACCAACCTCTGTATCAGAAGAATCCGACGAGGTGGCAGAGGAGGGAAACGCAGGAGGCATATTAACCTGCCCACGAGAAGAACCTCTCCTGCTCGACATTCTTGGCCTCAGACGAGGCATATTGAAATTGATAGGATAATCTGGCCGAGAAATCAAATAAGGAATGGAGAGCGAGCTCTGAGACTGATTTAAACCAACAGAAGTGCCGCTGAAATTACAGAACTGACCAAAAGAAACGTGTAAACCTTTCGAGAGCTCAATGCAGCAGCTTAAACGACACCTCTTGCCATTGCTGGTGTGCAACCATGGTTCGGATTCAACCTGAGAACAACTGGAACTCAACGGAGAGACACACAGCACCGAAGGAATAGGCGCCAATGCGGAGGAAAGGTCGAGATATCGAGGCGGAAGGAGCTGCATTAATGCAGCATTTACTGTGTAGGCTGGCATATATGAAGTGAGCTCGGAGCGCGAAGGGGTGGCGGTGGTGGTAGACCACGTGCCCACCCGCCCCCTTGTCAGCGAATTATATCTCATCCCGTACACCCGCATCCGGAATCGAAAGATCATGTTGCACCAAGAGTGTGCAGTCTCGTTGGAGTTGTGGATCATTAGAATTGTTTAATGGACCCGAATAGAAGGGGATCTGCTGATTAGCTCCTTGGTTAGCCAATCTGTCTGCAACCTTGTTTGCAGTTCGTTTGACATGTCTGAAATTGATGCTTCTCGGAGTTTTGAGCCATTCCTCAATCTGTTCTAATCTGCTAAGTAACCTCCAACTTGAAGCGATCTTGGCAGCTGAGGTTCCAGATTGCATTCTGATTGCTGCTTCTATTAAAATTTGAGAGTCCCCCTCTATATCCAAAGGGAAGAAATTCTCCTTTACAGCAGTGCTTAAACCTATCCATAAGCCTTCCATTTCTGCTTCGTTATTAGAGGCTCTGCCTAGGGATCCATGGTAAATATGCACAGGAGAGCCCTCTGAGTCCCTGAAGATACCCCCATAGCCAGCAGGACCCGGGTTACCTTTGGCCGCCCCATCGAAATTTAGTTTGAAAGAGGGCGGGGAAGGAGGCGACCAACTGAGAGGAGAATCCTTATTGAAGAGAATGGGACTGCCTTGAGCTACAGAGGAAATGTTTAAGTTCCAATTTAGCATGATAAGACGCTCCTGGGGGGAAGAAGGCATG
Organism: Pinus albicaulis; assembly: GCA_034641835.2. Lineage (NCBI taxonomy): Eukaryota > Viridiplantae > Streptophyta > Pinopsida > Pinales > Pinaceae > Pinus > Pinus albicaulis. Next base: position 989,126,846 of record CM076577.1, on the reverse strand, counting down.
TCCGATTCCTGCCATTTCCTTAAAGCCAGAGTTTCCTGAAGGTACTGTTTGAGTTGATTCCAAAGGGTGTCGAGCAGAGAACTGTGATTCCTGAAGATCCTGCTATTGCGTTCCTTCCAAAGAATCCAGTAGATGAATCCTGGAAGGAGCTTCCAAAGAGTGTTGAGGAATAGACATTGGAATGGATTGTTGGGCCAATTCCTAATGGTGTTGACTATATCTCCCACTCGACGACCAGATCTTCTGTTGCATTGCGCCATTCTTTCCCAGAGATTATTCGCTAGGGGGCAAGAGTCCAAAAGATGAGTGATGGTTTCTGCCTGAAGATTGCAATTCGGACACCTTGATGGGCCAATGAATCCTCTTTTTTGCAAATTGTCCCAAGTAAGGATGCGATGTTTACTAAGAAACCAGAGAAAAATAGATACTTTAGGCCATATGAGAGGTTGCCATATCTGGTCCCATATCTGATCTTTGAAGGGTTGTTCTGGTTGATAGAGAAGGCGATAGGCTTCCTTGGTGGTAAACATACCTCTTGGGGTGTGTCCCCATCTGATTTTGTCCATTTGATCAGAGAGTCTTATTTTCCTGAGATTGAGTTCTTGGTCCAGATCATTGTATGTTTCCTCCTGCCAATTGTCTTGCCAGGATTCTGCAGGACGCCACATGTTGAATCCTTGAGAGTGCTGCTGCTGCCAAAATTGTTGAACGTGAATTTGACCCGTCTCTTGCATAAAGGCCTGCCATTTAGGTTTGTGAAAGAGAGAGGCAAGTTTGGGGGATTGTTGCCATGAATCCTCCCAGAATCTTGCCAAAGATCCTAAGTGTATTTCCCAGAAACTGTGTGCCTGTATGAAAGAGCTATGTTGCTTGGCAGCGTTCCAAATTAGTGAGCCTGGAGTGTTAGAGCTGAAGCGAATGAGAGCTTCCTTAGGACTACCTGCAGCATATTTGGCATGCCAAAGGCGCGCCCATGGGGTATGTGGTTTGGAGATCCAATTCCACCAAATCCTTGCTCCCATGGTGTTGTTGCTGTGTAGGGGATCTCACAGCCCCAAACCTCCCGCTGTCTTTGAACGACAGACTTCGGTCCATTTTACAAGTGCCCATTTCTTGTTAAGTCCAGAAGATCCCCATAGAAAGCCCCTTTGAAGATTACGAATTTTTTTTTAGCACCCATTGAGGGGCAGCCAGAATGGAAAATAAGTATAAGGTCAAAGCTTGTAACACAGATTTTATAAGGATAAGCCTGCTTGCTATATTGAGAGAGCGATAGGTCCATAAGGATAACCTATGTTCCAATTTATCAAGGAGAGAGCGCCATGAAGCATGTTTGACTGCAAAGACTATGAGGGGGGCTCCAAGATATTTCGAAGGAAGCGACGAAATGGGAAAACCGAGGATTCTGGCAATGTTCTTCTGCGTTAATGAGGGAGTGTTGAAGAAAAAAAGCTGAGACTTGGAGGCATTGATAGTAGTACCAGAAGCTTCTGAAAAAAGATCAAGCAGGGTCTTGAAAGCAGAGGCTTCATGAACCGAAGGATGACCAAAGAGCATGGTATCGTCAACAAACTGTTGATGTGAGGTAGGAGATTGACCATGAAGCGTGAGACCTTTGAGAGTATGGGAAGAGATGGCTGCATGTAGAAGACGACCAAGACCTTCCGCCATAAGGAAAAAGAGGAACGGGGAGAGGGGGTCTCCTTGTCGGATACCTCTAGTGGGACGGAAGGGAGTGGAAGGGGAACCGTTGAGAAGGATGGAGAAACTGGGAGAGGTGATAAGCTTCATTATCCAACGAGTCCACGTGGCACTGAAGCCAAAAGCTAACAGAACTTGGTTGATATAATCCCAGCTGAGCTTGTCGAAAGCCTTTGAGAGATCAAGTTTGAGAATCATACCTGATTTTTTTAGCGCCTTGAGAGAGTGGATCACTTCATGGGAGAGAATGATCCCGTCCAGAATTTTTCGACCTTCTACATACCTTGTCTGTTCTGGCGAGATGAGGCCAGGAAGGAGAGGCTTCAACCTGTTGGCTAGAACCTTGGAAATGAGCTTGTAGATTACATTACACAGCGCGATAGGTCTGAACTTATCCAGAGTGTTTGCTTCATCCGTTTTAGGAACTAGTGCTATGAAAGTGGAGTTTAAGGAGGGAAGGATCCAATGCATCTTCCTAGATTCGTCCACGATCTCCCAAAATTCAGATTTGATGATGTCCCAGAAATTATGAAAGAAATTGGCAGTAAAGCCATCAGGACCAGGGGCTTTACCATCCTGAAGTTGAGCCATAGCCTCGTCCACTTCTTGTTTAGTTATAGGCTGTAATAATTTACTATTCTGATCCTCAGTGATTATCTTAGGAATATGCTGCGTAATGGATCGAATGGCTTGAGTTCTGCATCCTGGAGGCTCCTGTAGGGTGTTCTGAAAGTAGTCTTTGAGTTCTTTCTCTATTTCCTCATGCTGCTCCAGGCGTTCTCCTTGTGAATTGTTGATGAAGGCTATGTTATTGTGCATACGCCTTTGAATGGTATATCTATGGAAGAATTTAGTGTTATTTTCCCCCTCCTTTAGCCATTTAATTCTTGATTTTTGCCTCCACAAAATTTCCTCTTGTAGTCTCCTTGCTTCAATCTTATCTGCGAGTGCCTGCTCTTGATTAGCGAATTCCTCCATTCTGCCTTCAATAATTATGCATTGTTGCAATGTTTTCATTTGCTGCTCCAACATTTTCTGTTGTTCAAAGATATTACCAAACTGATGGCGATTCCAAGCTTTGAGAGTTTGTTTGAGGTGTTTTAATTTTTGTTGAAATTGATACATTTTTGCTCCTGCAGGGGGGCTGAATGTGTTCCAAGCATCTTTAACAACCTCTTTGAAGTTCGGGTGAGAGAACCAGAAAGCTTCAAATAGAAAGGGTCTATTGCTTCTGGATCCAGGGCTTGTCCATTGTAGCATGATAGGCCAATGATCGGAGCCCATCTGGGGCATAATAGAAGCGTGGAAGGCCCCACCAAGATGGATGGCGTTATCTGACATGAGGAAACGATCCAGCCTGGAAGCTATATGCTGCGGACCCCTTCTTTTGTTGGTCCAGGTGTATATGCCGTTGGAGGTTTGAAGATCGATTAAATGATTTCTGTGGATGAAATCCTTGAAGCCGATGCTATCTCCTTCGAGTCTCATTCTGCCACCGGTTCTTTCTTCCAGAGCTGAGATCATATTGAAGTCCCCACCGCAAATCCAAAGGGGGAACCTTCGAACAGAGTTGAGCACAGAAAGAGTGTCCAAAAGATCCATTTTATTTTGGAGATCTTGTGGGAAGTACACGTTGGAGAGGTGACCATGGATATTGGTCCCTATAAGGTGTAAAGTAGCTTGTATGACAAAATGAGAGGCATGAAAGTCCTCTAGGTAGTAGACTTGGGGATTCCAAAGGATTGCAAGTCCTCCGGAGGCTCCAGACGCATCCACTGAAACCGATCTGCATCCTGGCCAGATTCTGTTGAGGATGCTTTCCATGACTGTACTGTTACACTTCGTTTCTTGAAGAAATACCATTGCGGGCTTGTCTTGCTGAATCATATTTTTTAAGATTCTTTGTTTTGCAAGGCTATTGAACCCTCGCACGTTCCAGGAGATGAGCTTCATGAGGAACGGTGGGGGATAGTTTTATAAAACTTGGTCAACTTGGGGAATCTGCCTGAATCAACAAGCATTTCTCCAATGATTATAGTTCTTTGTAGATCAGTTCTGCGTCCCCTCTTTTTTGATTCTTTCATGATTTTCTTTCCGTCCCAAGGGCTTCCTGCCTGTATACCTAGACACTTGTGTTGCTGCGCTCGTGCTAGGACTACTTCAAGACTTTCTAGTTGTCTGGGAGGGATGGTACTAAACTCCTTCTGTCGACAAGCTGTTTCTAGACCTAAGATGTCTAAATCCCCCAGATCTATACTTTCAGGTTCTTCCTCCATGTGAGTGGGTTGAGCTTGATCTTCCTTCCTAGTCTGCTGATGCACTGAAAGAGCTAGATCTGAATCTGATTCCATGCTGATGACTTTATGGCCTTTTTCGTTGCTGGGGTTGGCTGAGGAAGTGGAGGCAGGAGAAAGGGCTTGGATGGAGTCCTTGGGAAGATCTGAAAAAGTGGGAATGGCAGATGAAGCAGGGAGATCAGGGGGGGAGGGGATAACCGGAGTGATATCTTGGTTAGGTAAAGCAAACAGAGAATCGAAACTGTTTTTGGATTCAGGAATGATGGGAGAATCATTCATCACAGGAGATTTCTTCGCATGCTTTCTTCATCCAGAGACCTTGGTATAGCCTTCCGCATCCTTGCTAGGCTCCATAACAGTGGCTTTGGCCAGATGATTTAAAGGGCAATCCCTGAAAAGATGGCCATGTTCATGGCATTTCCTACAACGAAAGGGAACATGTTCATAGTCTATAGTCTGGATCCATTCAAAGTCGTCATGGAAGAGACTTACCGAGTCCGATAGTGCTTTGGCCAAGTGCATATGTATGCAGATTCTGGCGTAGGAAGTGTACCTTCGGTTTATAGTCTCCTCAGCAACTTTGATGAAAACCCCCAACCCGTTTCCGATTTCCATCAGAGTCTCCTCATCCCAATATTCCAAAGGAAGGGAGTACATTCGGATCCAGACAGGAGCCCAGTTAAAGTCTTCTTTGTCAGGATGAAATCTTTCCACCCAGTCTCGAAGGTAAAGGCCTGCCGAGTTGAAGAAGTACGGGCCTCCGTCGAAGATGCGTGTTTTGTCTTCTAGGCAATGGAAAATAGCTGTAAAAAAGCCTTTGGGGCCAAGTTGTAAAGTGACTTGTCCCTTAGGTTTCCATTTGGAAACAATCCATCCTTGCAGAGCCTTTTCTGTGGGCCAAAGACCTAGGAATTTTCCAATGAGGGCGTGATCCCTCATGAATTGGATTCGGCCGTTGATTCTATGACTGGGAAGGTCTATTTTTGTTCTTTCTGCGGACTTTGGAATGCATGTGGCAGAAGAGACCCTGGTCCGGCTTGAGGAGGCGTTTTGCACATGTTCTTTGCCTTTATCTTTCGTGGAGCCCGTAGCCGTATTGGTCTCTTTGTCGTTTGCATCCTTGGAACTTTCATTCTGAGAATCTATTTTGTCAGTTTCTACCGATGTAGGCCCAATGGGGTCCGCGGCCTGAGAAGACAGAGGAACAGCTTTCTGCCCTGTAGTGGGCTTCGATGGGTCGGATTTGTCAGAAATCGCATTGAGTGGGGGAGGGGGGGCCGAGCCCGCCCCTCCATGGGCCTGATTCATGAGGAGAGAGTGCAGGAGAGGCGGCGATTGACTAGCCACCAAGGCGCTAGAATGTTCAGAGTTGCAGGGATGAGCTCAGAAACCCTAGCAGAGCTGCTTGTCGCATTTTTTCTCCAACTTAAGGGCCAGTTCTTAACAGCTAGTTTGAATGGCTATTTCTAGGTAATGATGCATCTGCACTAATATTTATTCATTGAGATCGATTAGTCTCTCTACCTTATCCTGAGGATGAATCTCATTAGGTAGTTCAAACATCGACCTAATCCTAATTATCTGACTAATCCGAAAATTCTTTTATCTACATCATGGATCACAAAAGTCTTATATCTAATATTTTTTTTTTTTATAAAAGTCATATTATTTATAATAATATATAAATTAAATATTTTCAATAATTTATATATTAAAATATTATAATAGAAAATTGAATTTTGTATTAATATTTTTGATAAAAAATTATTTAAAAAAATTGAATAATAATGAAAACTTTTATTCAATGAAATAATTTTATATTACAAGTACAATATTAATAATAATTATCAAAATTTTTTATAAAAATTATTGTAATTTATTTTATTTTAAACCGATTTATAAATATAATTTTTTGAATTAATATATATATATATATATATATATATATATATATATATATATATATATATATTATAGTTATTTTAATAAATATATATTTTGTTATTAATAGTTATTTTAATAAATATTCATTTTTTAATTAATGGTTATTTTATTAATAGTTATTTTAGCGATAAATCTAGAAGATTTTACACAACACAAATCATAGAAGTTTATGGAAGGGAGAAATTACATGTAGTTCAAATATTTGAAAAATACAGATCTTGCAGTGCTAGAAAAAATCTCAGACCCTCACCTTCCTTAAACGCTCTTTATTTATAAACGATGAATAGATCTCACAAAACTCATTGATCTATCTTGATGATCAACCACGGAGGATTGGTTCGTTGATTCTAACAAAAAACGGATGCTATAAATCCAAAATATTCTACACATAACACAAATCACACAAGCCTCAAATCAACAATTTTGACCATGTACTGAGAAATTACATGAAGTTAGAATATTTGAAAAATACAGATCTTGCATTCCTAGAAAAATGCCAGATATCACCTTCCTTAAACGCTCCTTTATTTATACCGGATGATGAGATCTGAAAAAACTCATTGATGTATCGTAATAACGAGCCACAGAAGATTGTTTCATCATTTCTAATAAAAATGGATGGGATAAATCTAGAAGATTCTATGCACAACACAAATCGCAGAAGCCTTAAATCAACAATTTTGACCCTGTACAAAAGAGATAAATTACATGAAGTTCAAATATTTGAAAAATACAGATCTTGCAGTGCTAGAATAAAGTCCGATCTCACCTTCCTTAAATGCTCCTCAAAAAACTCATTCATCTATCTTGATGATTAACCACGGAGGATTGGTTCTTCAATTAAAAATGATGCTATAAATCCGGAAGATTCTACACACAGTGCAAATCGCAGAAGCAATAGAAATTACATGAAGTTAAAATATTTGAAAAATATAGATCTTGCATTGCTAGAAAAAATTCAGATCTCACCTTCCTTAAATGCTCCTTTATTTATACCGGATTATGAGCTCTGACAAAACTCATTGATCTATCTTGATGATGAACCAGGGAGGATTGGTTCGAAACTTCCATTCTAACAAAAATGGATGGCATAAATCCGGAAGATTCCACACACAACAGAAATCATAGAACCATCAAATCAACGGTTTATATATATATATATATATATCTATATCTAAGGTTGATACTGTATTATATATGATTATATGGTTTATCTGAAAAATCCCTAAAAAAATTTAATATTACACATAACATAAAATTATATAAAAATATAATTATAAAAAAAAAAAAAGAGTGAAAGATAATTTAAAATAAATTTGAAAAACAATTTAAAATAAATTTGAAAAACAATTTAAAATAAAATTCTTATTTTTTCTCTTTCTTTACATTATAAATATATATTTCTTTTTATTATAGCTTCACATTATAAGATCTATTTTAATGTTAGATCTATCAAACACTAAGAGGGATATACCAAACTTTTTTGCTAGTGTAAAATTTGAAGCAAAGATTGCACCTCGAGAGGTTTGATCCCTGGACTCTTGGTAAATATGAAGTTTATATCGATGTATGCTAATTTTGAGAAAATCACTAATAAAATGTTTTAGTTGTAACTTTTTTTTTTCATTTTCACTTATTTTACATCATATTTGTATAATTGACATTGATTTTTTTATTTATTATTTAGATTCTGCACATTACAATTGATTTTTTTATTTATTATTTAGATTCTGCACATTACAATATTGCTATATACCCTTCTGTATTTGAAAGTATAAAACATCTCTCTCTCCACACATACACTTATGTTGTTAATATTTTTTAAACTATTGAATGTTTTCCTATCTGTTAATCCGCCCTCACACACACGTGTAGACTTAATTAATTAATTTTTTTTTTAATGTTACATGTCAACTCTATATTAAATATTGACGAGATTAAAAATCTCTCATACTTCAAAAAAACTCTTATTAATAGAATAAGAACACTATCTATTTCTCTCTCATATGCATATTGAAATATTTTACTTGTAGCTCACTATAAAAAAAATGTGATTAATATTTTATAAATGTTATATCTCAACTTCTTATTAAGAATGCAATAAATTACATATTTAATAATACAAAAAAATTAAATTATTTCATTTTTTTTGATGTAAAATTATGTTAGATGCGAGACTTTTGTGATCCATAAAATAGATAATGTATTTCCAAATTAATCACATCATTAGGATTTGGTCGACGTTTCGAACCAACTAATGTGGTTCATCCTCAGGACAAGTGAAAAAGCCAATAGTCTTAAACGACTAGTTTTCTTCGGTTAATATTGGACAATGATGCATCCACATTATTTATTCAATAAGATTGATTGAATTTTTCCCTTGTCCTAAGGATGAACCACATTAGTTGGTTCAAAACGTCAACAAAATTGTAATGATCTGATTAATCCTGAAAGACATTTTATCTATGTAAAATCATGTTATTTAATACGTAAAATTGTGATATTTTATTTATACACAAGTAGTGAAGGAATTAGATATCTCCCTCATATTTATTTTTAATATATATATATATATATATATATATATATATATATATATATATATATATATATAACAACTCTGCTTCCAAATTTATTTTTTCTATTTATGGAATTTATATCATTCACCTACAACATACTTAATGTGTTTCATCACACCCTCACGAACAGTATCTCACAGACATTCTGTTTACTGTACTATGGTCTAATTGATTGTCGATTTTTCGTTCAATAATTATCGTCAATTATATTTTATTCTCAATTACTGTCAGTGACATTTCTTACTCCTTGTTTTATTAGACCATGATTGAGATGTCAGTGCATTTTCTAACATAATACTGCTATCACGATTTTTATTACTATTGAAGTCTTCTTCTTAGGACCATAGCACAAAGAGATATTTCTAATTGGTTTCCCTGTCATTTAGTTGACCAACTCTCTACCAATGGATAATTGTAAATTTTAGTTAAGGTCTCATACTTAACTCTTAATATATAATTAATTCCCCATATTTTACTCATTCCTAAGTTCTATCCACAACAATATAATGTCCCATTCAACACAATTCATAATTTATTAATATCCCTTACATTTACTAAGGTGTTACATTACACCTCTACGGAACTACACTTATTCCCTTTTCTCACACACACACACACACACACACACACACACATATGTATACGAAACCTTAGTTTCAATTTTTCCTCTTTGTATTTACATGTCTGATTTGTAGTTTTTCATTTCACATTGTCATTATGGACCTATGGGAATAGATATTTATCTCATATGTATATGCATAACGTTAATTGTTCTCATAAGTTCTCCATGTCATTCACTATGGGACATGCTGATAGATATCAACCAAATTTAGCATTTATTAATGGTTTTATGGAACTCCGGCTCCGTATGAGGTTTACACCAAATATCTGAATCGTATTATTGTCTCGGGATCTTATTTAATTTATTCAAGAGTACTTAGTTATGACATTCGTCACATGGCTCAATCCCTTATTGATTTAACCCTCCAATTACGAGCTTAATCTCTATCATATGTTATGTACTACATTGACGGTTGAGATCTGACCGTATCTATGGTTGGGGTTTCTTCCTCCATTATGTTTTTGTTGTATCTCTCTTTCCTACTATTCGTCTCTGTGAAGAAATAGGGTTTCCTACTATATTATGTCAATTTAAACTTGCAGGCCTTTGAATTTTTGTTTCATTTTGATATGAAATGATTATTTTACCACATTATCTCTGAAATCGATTCAATTTTCCTCTTAGGGTTGCAGTGATGGGTTCTTCCCATAATGTTGCGTTCTTCACAAAGCGTCCCTTGCTCAATTTCTTATACTGCTGTGACAACGCAATTGTGGAAATCTACTCCAACATGCAAATATAGTGACACCCCTATCTGCATATTTCTCAAATACGATTATGCCTTTGGATACCATATTGAAATTGGTTGGAAATTTCATTTTTTTGTTTTGACAATCGATTTTAGTTCTCGGTTCATTATGTCTTCTTTGTAATTCGATTTCCAAATAAATTGTTAATTTTCCAATGTATTTTAGTTAAATGCAAGTGAGGATCTACCACATGAGAACCATTCCCTCTCCCACATGCTGAATTTTTCAACTGCTGACCTCCTTATGGCATATACAATCCTTTTGGGTAAACGTTATGCCTCCATAGCATTACTTCCTTTCTAAATTATAACTCCAGTTTCTCATAATTTTGTACTACTCGTTTTCTTTCTGGGATGGTTCTTCTCTATTTGGAGAATCCGACACCTTCATGGCTTACTGTTACACAATATATTTCCACTGTCCCGGCAATCCCCATCCTGCACATTGCGAGACCATTTTAGTGACTTGTGTGTTTTCATACCTTGCAAAAAGTGTTATTGCATCCCTTGGCATGTGAAGAACATTTCTTTTGTTGATCATTCCTAAAGTAGGCTCTCAAAAACAGATGAATTTGGGTCGGCACTGGTAGGCAGTTATGGCCTTGTACCCATAGATAAATTAACACTGGGCCTCACGCCCATTGGCGCTCTGTCTCAAAGGACTACCTGGGCCAAGTTGTTTTTGGAAAGTTTTTAAAATAGAATCGAAGTTTCCATTCCTAAATACTTCATGAGTAGAGTCATCATGGTTTGTTCAATTGAATAATGTCGAATTCCTCCCTTTGGCTTTTTATTTCCTACATTTGAGAAACTTCCCAAAGGATAAGGCCTCCTTACCACCTTATGAGCAATCCCAAACCACCACCTCCTCTCCTATAAATACATCCTTCCCACATAGTTTCAGCTAGCAGAACCATCCTTACTATAGCTGGGGCGAAGAACAAGGTAGAGAGGAATCCATTGTCGAGAGAGAGTTTAGGCCTGTTGCCTCACAAAGTCCGATCCCTGATGGAAGCTTGAGACGCATTTGACTAAACCCATCAAAGGAGGGCTACAATGTCAAGGCTTCATAGTTGTAAACTCCTTTTCTCTACTTATTAATACATGACTAGTTTTTTGGTTCTTGTTTTTCATTTCATATGTTTAATCTGATGCGATATGTTTGATTCTCCTTGAACAATCAAATAGTTATGAATGCAAGCACGTTTTCACATGCTAACACTATTCTCTGATCCTTGTGCAAGTACACAGACATTACTGTTGAAGGACAACAACATGTGAAGATGAAGATTGGGAGATTGTTGTCATAAGCTACGACAAGAGCATTGGATCAAGGTAGGTCATATATTCCAACTCATTACCATTCATAAGCTAGGATTCTAAAACATTAGCATGCTCCCTTGTTGCTAGACCGACTCCAGGGCTAGAGGGATCGCCTCTATCCACAGATGGGATTTACCTGCACAAGAAGTTGGTGACTTCGCTGGAGATCAGTGTGTTTGTCGTCTCTCGTTGTCCATCTAGTGTTTTGCTTGTTTGCTCGACTTTCATTGTTTGATTGTCTTCTTAATTTTTTCTGCCTGTTTGACTATTTTCAGCCATCATATTCAATCGCAGAGTGTTAATTCTAACCTCTTCTCAGTGGTTTTTTAGTTTTTTCCATGTTTTTCTAGCTCGGCGCTGCTATTGCTTGAACAGTCGCACTGATTGGTGCTTGTCGCCTTTGTCATAGGCGCTCCATCTTCTATTTGGCGTTGATTACAGCCTCACAGATGCGCTGAATCATGTAGGTTAAAATTTTAAGCCTTTTCGTGATTGTTTTCAGTTTATCTTGCCTCTGGTTTGAATTTTCATCTTTCAACTAATCCACTTGAACTGTTTTGACTCTTTTCTCTCATCCTACTCAGTTGTTTGTCCCTCGTCTGATCAGTGGAGTTTGTCACCCTAGGGTTTCTAGGTTTCATCTGTTGTTTGACTGGTTACCTCCTCACTGAACCTTATGAGTGGAGTTTGAGTCAATTTGATCATTATCATTTTAGTTTTTAGATTTTCTTCTAGTTATTTGTGTCTTTGGGTTGTTTACTGATCATCTTGGATTTCGTTCAACTACCGTCTGTCACCTTGAGCATAGATTACATTGCTCACTGAACCAGTTTGAAAGCCCTGTTTTCCTGGAAGAGTGCATATTTTTGGGGAGTGTTTGATACTCACATTACATTGATCTCATTTATTTAGATCGTTTCAGTCAAATTTCTCAAAATTAGTCTCTTTTATCCTTTAGTGTCATAGTGCATTTTTGCTTCTCATTCATCTGAAATGACAAAAATTTTCATTCTTCCTCGTAGTTTGAAAATGGAAACTGTTCTTTTGCATTAGTAGCTTTTAGTGAACAGGGAAAGAGCTTTTAATTTTCTGCTTAGGTTGTCTTAGATGCATTGGAGAAATTTCTCCTTGTATTTGATTGATTACTACTTTGTTATGATCTATTATCCCTCTCTTAACTAACCTTCATCAAATTGGAATGATTTTATTTTGCATATAGTTGTGAATTAAGAATTTGAGATTACATTCGGTAAGGCCTTGAAATTACAGCAGTAATTCAAGATCAGCTTTAAAATCAATTCAATCAACCTAGGGAAGCATTGAAACCTAACGCAGACATTTTAGAGTTCTAGGCTAATGATTTGTTCCAACGTCATTAAACATAGTAGTTGTCATTTCCCAACTAGCACTAGACAACACTAGCACGGACTTGTGCTCCCCGTACCGTCAAGTATAAAAAGGGAGACCCTCATAGGTTTCAATCCTTTATCCATAGGAAGCCGAGTCTACCACCCTATAATAGTGATACACCGAACAGAACATTTGAGGAGATTTCCTGCACGTATGTTAAGTCCTTGGTCATTTTTATTTCATTTGATCACCAAGGTGTATATTGCAGTTCACGGAAACTTGGTACACCCTCTTGGTTAAATTTCTTGAGTAGTAATTTTTTTCTTTTCGTGACTCTCTGAGATTCAAAATATCATCAAGCACTTGTCCTTTCACACTTTTTTCAACCTGAAAGTGACTAGACTCATTTTTTTCCTATTTTCTTGACTCTTAAAATATGAAAAGTAAAAATTCCTTTTCAATGTCATAAATTAATTGCCCATGATCATATGCCCCTTAAAGATATTTTCTTAGCTTGTTCTTAAGTAATTCCTTAGTTTTTGGGCTTGAAGCCTCGAATTGATCATCTCATTTCTCTCCTGGTTTGAGACAAAGTCACGGTGGTGGAACCACCAGTTTCATCGTCTCCTTCATCAACTCCTGGTGGAGATATTTATCCTGAAGTTTCTTTAGGGATACCCCACCCTACTAGGCCTCTTTATTACTGGCATGCTCTTATTTTGATTATCTGACCCCTTGCTACTTGATCTCCTCCTAAGGAGCCATTTGATATGGATTGGTAACCTCTGAATGCTTGGGCTTGATTTGGAAACAAAGAATAGTTTCCTCCACTTACTTCGAAACCTTTATTACTTTCCACCACTTTACTTGCCACTGCTCATCATCTTTTCGACGATACCATGGCTTCATATGACATGGATTCTTCGAGTCCCATCAGTAGTGAAGATATTTGTGTTTCTACAGGGGTTTATCAACTCTTCCCAGAGAATTTTTTGTATGTCTCGAGTTAATCTTCCTCGTAGCCGATATCTCTTCCACCCAGTTATCGTACTTTGGATCAAATCATTTTTTTGTTGCATCAATGTATCAGAACCTGACACGGTGAAGTACACAGACTCCCTCAGGAAGCTCATCTATCACCGTATCGGGAGCGTCACCCTCAACTCCCATCTTGTCGATGATTGTTACGTCTGTTGGAAATACTAAGAGGGGAGGGTGAATCAGTATTCATTTCAATTAGAGCATTAGTTAATCTTCAATTATTATCACTGTTTGTACAGTGATAGCAGCAAACAAGAGGAAAAAAAATGCACACAGTTTTTTAAGGTGGAAACCCACTCCGGGACAAAAACCATTTAATGTTTTTCTAATAATTCTTTAATACTCAACTCCAATTGAAAATAAATATCCAACTTCCTAGAATCTAGAAAAGCATTCTTCTCCAGCTCCCACTGGATGAACGCTCCAACGCCCGAGATTCTTCAGTAGTCAACTGAATGGATTCCCCAACACCCAATGAGCTACAACTCACCCTAGCACCACCCTAGCACCCTATATAAGAATAAAAGAAGAATGGACTCTCGTAGCAGGGAAAATGGACCACTTTACAATGATATACAATGATGCAGAAGAAGAAGATATACTAGACCATAACCCCAAATTTGACACAACCACCTAATGATGATCCTAGACCTCCCAACACTGCCTATTCAACCCTTGGAAGATAGACACTAGTACAATTTGTACAATAATGTATTTACAATGACTAAGTACAATGATACCTTTACAATGATTGTATGCAGTGCTATCCACTTGAAGACTTCATATGATGAACTTCTTGATGCTGTTATGCACCTTGGTTTCTGCTCTTTTCATGCTACCCTCTGCTACACATTTCTTTTCTTTTCTACCATAGAAATTATGGTCCTTTGCAATCCTTGAAAACACATGATCTAGCTTTTTCTTGCCTTCTAGGAGCTCGATATTGAATCTGGTGTATCTCTGTTATTTCAGATTCTCAATATCTTATTTTCAGTCTTGTATTATTCCTCTGAGTCATATTTCCAATGCCATAGTTTTGACCCAATTTGGATTCTTCAAGAGAGAGTTATACCCAATTTCTCACAATTCCCTAATTATGGAATTTTTCAGCAGAGCGCACTTGTACGGAATGACACGTGTCATTGTTTCTTCATTTGGATCTTAAATTGATAGAGAGAAAACAAAATACTGTGCACTATCTACCACTTTTTACGGAATTCCAATCTGATACTTAGAGAGAGAGTTATGATGATTTTACCAAGGTCACTTCTTTGAGATGAATTTCAGGAGCCTGCAAAAACCCTTACTTCCACAAATCATATCTCCAAAAATATTGTGCAACGTGATCTGAAATTTTTACTGAAGCTTCCTCAAGATTTCGGCTTCGCCTCATAAAATTTTTAGCTTCTGATCCTTCACAGAAAAAAAGTTAGAGTGAAAATTCCACGATGACCTGTTTCAGATGGCCGAATCCCATGCATAAGGAGGAAATGAGGATCACAATTTATATAAGTGTTTAATTTGAGAGGGGCTTCAACAAGTGAATGTGGGAGGGATTTTAGGAGCTTAAAATAATATTAATTATGACTTTTCAATGGCCCATGCCCCAACCCCATGGGGTTTTAGCCCACTAACTGGGGGTACAAAATTCAAACATGAATATCTCTCAAACCGTGAAGAATTACATGGCGTGCCATATATCAACGGAAACATCTCAAAAATTAGAAACCATAAAAAGAATTATTGACCCAGAATATATTTATTTGGTAGGTCAAAATTCCCATGCAATATTGGGTTAGCCCCTGGTGCTGCTTGGGTTGACATCAATGACAACCGCTGATCAACAATCTCCCCCTTTGGCATTGATGGAAACACAAGTACTCCCCCTGTGATCATGACACTTCTTCCTACAACATTATATCCCCCTTTGACATCAATGGCAAAGGGTAACTCCCCCTGAAACACAACCATCCTGTGGACATGTACACACTTCCACTCGCGCTGACACACAACTGTCCTGCAGACCTGTACACACTTCCACTCCCCCTTTATATTATGAAAAATGAAAATATAATGAGAGCCTTGGAGAATCCCAAGATTCTAGCAAAGATATTCCAATGCTGGAAAATATTTAATATGTGATTCTTTTGGTGCTGCTTGGAATCTTGCTACTTGTCCAACTTCTTGCATAACATATGGTCGGGAGGTTGTTACATATATAAGACTACTAATCATATATCTATACAACCTTTGATCCACATCCTTAGATGAGTCGTCTATGCTCAATTTGCAACCAAGTAAATACATCTCGAAATCACTTTGCACCTTTGTAGCAAAATTCTTACTTAGTCAATCATCATTGCTACCAATTATTGTATCATCCTCTTTAGCTATTAGATATGCTTTAGTTGCTTCATCTAGAACATATATGTCATTTGGAGCTCGACTTTCTGTAGCCACAATTTCACCATACACGCCTTTCCTGATTTCACATTTCATGGAGTTGAATAGTATTGTGTGTCCTTGATCACAAATTTGTCCAACACTGAGCATATTGTGATTCATGTTTTCAACCAATATAAAATTCTTGGCTAGAACATCTTTGCTTCTGAGAGTGACAGTACCTGATCCTATAACATTTGCAGATCCATCATTTCGAAAGGACACGGTTCCATCCTTCTCTTTCAGAGATACAAATTTATTTCTATCTCCAGTCATATGTGTTGAGCAACCACTATCAACATACCACACATATTTGTTCTTTTGAGCCTTGAGAGAGAGAGCACAATTATAATTCTTCTTCTTCTTCCATGTTCGTTCATTCTGTGGCTTCGAATATTCTTCTGGAGGATTTTCAAGTCTGCAGTCTTTGGCTAAGTGTCCAAAGTTTCGACATTTGTAACATTCAATATTATTTCTTAAATTTTCAAATCTATTGATGTTTTGCTGAGCCTTGGGAGGTTCATATTTGACAAATCCCCTAGAATTGTATTCGTTCCTAGGGTACCTACGACATTCTACAGCTTTATGAACAAATTTTCCACATGAATAACAGTAGCCATAAAAAATATGTTCGTACCTGGATGGAAATTTTCATCGAGGAATTGTCTTCCAAGGCTGTTCTTGTGAATCTTGTCCAATGAAGTCTACATGCATGTCAGATCTCATAGGTTCATTGTATTTTGTTGTAGAAGGTCCTGCTTCTTCTTCTTTGTAACCAATGTCAGTTTTGTCGTTGCAAGATCGTTGATTGTTGATGAGTTCTTCCAATGCCCTTGAGTTGTTGGCATAGTTTTGGATATTTTTTCCTTTATTCACTTCCTCACGCAGTGAGACTACTTCAGCTTCTAATTCTTCCCTTTCTTGGTTTCTTTCTTCCAACTTCTTTTGAAGTGACTCTTCAATGCATTTGTGTTATTCAACTTCAATTTTGAGACCTTGAACTTGTTCTTCAAGAGTTTTGGAACGGATCTTCTCTACCTTGAGATCTTTTATAAGCTTGATTGCTTCCTCATAAAATTCATCTACGATCCATCCTTCTTCTTTGTTGTTTGATACTTCTTGCTTATTGTGTTTGGGTTTATTGTGCTTGGCCATAAACAATACTCTCTCATTGGCTTCTTCTTCACTATCATTGTCTTCATCGGATGATGAGCTATCTTCATTAGAGAGAAATTTCCTTTTGGATCCTTGCTTGTTGAATTTATTAAAGCCTTTCTTTCTTTTTGAGTTGCCATTACTTTTGTTTCGACATTTTTCTGCAAAATGCCCAACCTCATTAGAGCTTAAACATATCAATGGAAGTTTACCTTTGAATTTTCCCTTACCAATTTGTATTTTTCTCGTGAAGTAAGCATATTCTTCATCTGAAAGACCTTCTTCATCATCTCCATTTTCTTCACACTTGCAGGTTCATGTCTTTTCAATTGAAGGTTGTTTATCCTTATTGGTTTTCTTAGACACAACGAACACAGTTTCTAGATGCGAAGTACCCTCTTCTTCATCAAGTCTCATTTCATATGCTATGAGAACTCCATGTAATTCTTCCTTGCTGAGTTTGTCCATATTTGCACTGTATTCTAAGACCGATACCTTTGGGTTGAATCTCCCTGGTAATGTTCTAAGAATCTTCCGTATAA
Organism: Pinus albicaulis; assembly: GCA_034641835.2. Taxonomy (NCBI): domain Eukaryota; kingdom Viridiplantae; phylum Streptophyta; class Pinopsida; order Pinales; family Pinaceae; genus Pinus; species Pinus albicaulis. The sequence continues at coordinate 989,109,102 of CM076577.1, read as the reverse complement.
TAGTCTTCTTGTCAACTGGCTCTCCCAATCCTTCCAGAGTATTGGTTATTTCATCAACGTATTGGAAGTATGCAACAATGTTGCAATCTTCTTTCATTCTGAGTTGCTCAAATTTTTCTCTATAGATTTGAAGCTTTGCTTCTTTGACATTTTAGTCACCTGCATATATATTCTCAAGCTTGTCCCATACATTTTTGGCGGTTTTACAACCCAACACCTTATGATAAGCAGATTCAATAAGTCCACTGATAATAATATTCTTTGATTTTGCATCATTTACCAAATTCTTCTTACCTTGTTCATCCGTAGTTGATGTAAATCCATTTTGAACAGTGTCCCATACTTCGTAACCTTACGCCAAGAGATAGACCTCCATTCTTCCTTTCCAGAGTGCATAATTATTTTCATTGAATAGAGGTACACCATTCTTGGTATGCTCCATGACCTCCTTCCAGCTGTTAAACTGCTATTGAAGGAACCAAGCTCTGATACCAATTGTTGGAAATACTAAGGTCAGGGGGGGGGAGTGAATCATTATTCCTTTCAATTAGAGCATTAGTTAATCTTCAATTATTATCATTGTTTGTATAATGATAGCAGCAAACAAGAGGAACACAAATCCACACAGTTTTTTAAGGTGGAAACCCACTCCAGGACAAAAACAACCTAATGCTTTTCTAATAATTCTTTAATATTCAACTCCAATTGAAAATAAAGTTCCAACTTCCTAGAATCTAGAAAATCATTCTTCTCTACCTCCCACTAGATGGATGCTCCAATGCTTGAGATTCTTCAGTAGTCAATTGAACGGATGCCCCAATACCCAATGAGCTACAACTCACCCTAGCACCACCATACCACCCTATAGAAGAATAAAAGAAGAATGGACTCTCGTACTAGGAAAAATGGTCCGCTTTACAATGATATAGAATGATGCAGAAGAAGAAGATATACTAGACCGTAACCGCAAATTTGACACAACCACCTAATGATGATCCTAGACCTCCCAACACTGCCTCTTCAACCCTTGGAAGATAGACACTAGTACAATTTGTACAATAATGTATTTACAATGACTAAGTACAATGATTGTATGCACTGCTGCCCACTTGAAGACTTCATATGATGAACTTATTGCTACTGTTATGCACCTTGGTTTCTGCTCTTGTCATGCTACCCTCTGCTACACCTTGCTTTGATTTTCTGCCGTAGAAAGTCTGGTCCTTTGCAATCCTTGACAACACATGATCTAGCTTTTTCTTGCCTTCTAGGAGCTCGATATTGAATCTAGTGTATCTCTGTTATTTCAAATCCTAAATATCTTATTTTAGGTCCTGTAGTATTCCTCTGAGTCATATTTGCAATGCCACAGGTCTGACCCAATTTGGATTCTTCAAGAGAGAGTTATACCTAATTTCTCACAATGCCCTAATTATGGACTGTTTTAGCAGAGTGCAATTGTACGGCGTGCCACATGTCCCTGTTTTCTTATTTGGCTCTGAAATTGATAGAGAAAAAACTAAAGACTGTGCAATATCTACCACTTTTTACAAAATTCCAATCCGATACTTAGAGAGAGAGTTATGACGATTTTACCAAGGTCACTTCTTTGAGATGAATTTTAGGAGCCTACAAAAACCCTTACTTCCACAGATAATATCTCCAAAAATATTGCGCAACTTGATCTGAAATTTTTACTGCAGCTTCCTCAGGAGTTCAGATTTGCCTCATAAAATTTTCAGCTTCTGAGCCTTCATAGAAAAAAATTTAGAGCAAAAATTCCACGATGACCTGTTTCAGGTGGCCGAATCCCATGCATAAGGAGGAAATGAGGATCAAAATTTATATAAGTGCTTAAGTTGAGAGGGGCTTCAACAAGTGAACATGGGAGGGATTTTAGGAGCTTAAAAAAATATTAATTATGACTTTTCAATGACCCATGCCCCAACCCCATGGGGTTTTAGCCCATTAACTAGGGGTACAAACTTCAAACATGAATATCTCTCAAACCGTGAAGAATTACATGGCGTGCCATGTATCAACGGAAACATCTCGACAGGTAGAAACCATAAAAATAATTATTGACCCAGAATATATTAATTTGGTAGGTAAAAATTCCCATGCAATATTGGGTTAGCCCCTGGTGCTGCTTGGGTTGACATCAATGACAACCGCTGATCAACAACGTCTGTTCTAGTCCGGCCCACTGTCTATGTGGCCTCATCCACACCAAATGTTAGTTCAACTTAGTAATCATATTTTATTGTTCGTAGGTCAATTTTTATCGATCCCACGATACCGATTAGGTCCACCGTGAATGGATCACAACCTCATGTTTTAGAAATCCAACCTGTTGGTAGTGCACCCATTGCTTCTACTTCCATTCCTGGAGTTTTGACGTTAGATCAGTACCTGTTGGCCATTCAGCAGGAGAATTCCACCCCTTCAGGTTCTTAGCAGCCGCAAACTTCTGTTAATCCTCCACATCATTATGATGAGTATGTAAATCTTGTCTATTTGCCTCTGATTGACCCTAATCAGTTCACATACCAACAGGGAAAACCCTCTGGCCTACAAGGACAACCCTTACAGGGGCAACCTTCGGTCCAATAGGGACAACCCTATGGTCCTCAAGTACAATCTTTGGCTCAACAAGGACAACCCTATGGTCATGTTGGTCAATCTTATATTCATCCAGGAATATCTTATATTCCTCAAGGGAAAATTTATTCGTCACAGGGACAACCTTTTGTGCAATAGAACCATAATTATGTTCAAGATGGCCTAAATTTTGTACAACAAGGCCAACCCTATATTTCTCAACAGGCTCACCCTTGTCTTCAGGGGCAACTTAGCCCATCCCAACCATTAGGCCAACCTCTTTCACAAGGTCAACCCAGTGGCTCACAATATCCAAGTCAACCTACTCTGTAGGGATAGCATGTCCAACCATAGCATCCGGGTCAACTTGCATTCCAGGGGCAACCCATCCAGCCTCAAGGCATCACTTACATTCCTCAATGCCAATCCCAGATGGTATACAATGTGCCCCAAGGAATTTCTTATATTCCTCAAGGTCAATGCTAGATGGTATACAACGCGCCGCAAGGCACTACTTACATTCCATAGAAAAACCCATATGATGCTCAGACACGGCCTCAATGGTTCGCTCAAAATCAATATCGTGGTCCTAAACCACTGTATGTGTATAATTATCAGGCTTATAACCCCTATGGACAAAATCCTCTGGGACAAAACATATGGGGGCAGAACTTCTCCCAACCTGGTTGGAATCCAAATACTGGTCTTTATCAATGGCCTACAATTCCTTTCAATCCGCAATTACCTTTCCTTGCTACATTGGAACTACCCAATGTGTCGAAGTTGACAAATTATCCTATCCTTCATAATCCATATTGGCCTCTAGTTCTGACTAAAATCCCTGGCGATTGTCCCAAATTTGAGGGCAAGTCCGGAGAAGACCCCTACGCGCATGTTATGACGTACCATCTTTGGTGCTCCTCTAACTCTTGGGTGGACGATTCCATTCGACTCTGTCTTTTCCAAAGGACTCTCACCTGTGTCGCTACCAAGTGGTACATTGAACTCTCTTGCGGCGTTTTCCAAGATTTCAACTCTTTATCCATGGCGTTTATCACGCACTTTCAATTACCGGTTTGGTATGAAACCGGGACACACCTCCTCACATCCTTGAAATAGGATTGAGTTACTCATATCTCCAATCATATTCATGAGTGGAGGCGACATCATCGCTTGATCAAGTTTTAGATTCTTAATCAGTTTCCAACTGATTTGTTTACTACCTCCTTCGTTGCTCCAATTTCCAAGGACATTTCTATGGGGGCATGTGTTACTGAGGAACAAGCCATCGCTCATGCCGAGTACCTTGATCTTGTGTACTCTCAGTCTGGTACATTGTATGAACTCTTGCATGATTCCCCTCGACCTGGAACTTTTGAAGCACCGATGACACCATACGTCGACGATATTATCAATTATGTGTCTTAGACTTCTTAGAAGTCTTATCCAAATCATGCGAAGTAAAAATCTACTCCTCCCAATGATACTTATTCTCAGTCACCTCCGAATTCTAGTAAAACCGCGAAAGTGAATGTCGTCTAATCCAATCTGGCAAATAGAACTTCCAAGGGAAAGAAGAAGGGTAAATTTAAGGCCAAAGATGATACCCTGAAATAGGATTCTCAGAAATCTCATATTGATGATGGTTCACAATGAAAACTGAAGTACCTTTGTCTAATTTATGATGAAGAGAATTACACCAAGGACTATCCACGATAGGCCAAAGTAATTCCACTGATCAAAGCCACCCAAGGTACTCCATCTATTCTTAAAGAACCCTTCCCATCACAGAAAAATCAGTTGGTGGAGCAACCTTAGTCCTCTGCCCCATTTGGCTCTCAATTTTTCATGATGAATGGTCCAACATCTGTCTCTATCACTACCTGATCGAAATATTATACCAAACCGCATCAGGCAGTGGGGAAGGAGATCATTGATGGTCCTCCTCCCCTTCCTGCTTCCGGTACCTTTCAAATTGAAAGGCCCAGTAATGAGCCCGTTTTATGGCTACCTTCCAAAGGTGTACTTCATAATTCTTCCTACAATCCCAACTCCCATGCCGCTTAGCATTACAGTATTGCTGAGGATTTCGCTCAGGCGCTATCTGCTATGTCTGCATTCAAATTGCTTCAAATTTTTCTGTCACAGCAGAAGGCTTTGTTATATGTTATCAAAGGGGTTGATCCCACCCATTCTAGCCTTATCACTTCCGATTTGGAAAATTTCATCCCACATCTTCCTCACCAACTTGCACTGATCATTCCAGTTGGGATTAATGGAAAGAATATCCACCGAGCAGTCGTGGACGAGGGTGCATCTACGTGTGTCAAGACTTCTGCTTGCTGGAAAGCCATCGATTCTCCAACCCTTAATTCATCTCCAGAAACTTTAGAAGCTTTTGATGGAAGATAATCTTGCCCTCTTGGTGTTCTCGCTAGTTTACCCATCACGTTGAGAAGGGAAAACGATTAACGTCAATGTTGAAGTCATTGATGCCAAGCTCAATTACAATCTTCTCCTCGATCATAGTTGGACTCATGGCATGTTGTGCATCCCATCCACTCTCTTTTGTGTTATTTGATTCCCACATCAAGGAAAGATCATTACTATTGATTAGTTGAACTTTTTCACTTATTCATCTTCTGAGAGAAATTTTCCATATGTAGATCATATTCCTACGCCTTATGAGAGAATAAGACCAGGTCTTTTTAAATATCCTGCCCTTATGTGTCTTTTTTCCCTTCCTCCACCCAAAAATGCTCAGGTTAATATGATTTCTAGGTATTTTGATCCATGGATCATCCCTTCGCCCAATAAGATTGATTCATTAGGTGACTCAATGTCGTTAAGCCTAAAAGAAAATGATTATTGTGAACTTATTTCAGCTTCGGTTCCTCCTCCCTCTAAACATGCTCCTTTGATTATGTCTCTTGACGCGTATTCTCAATCCCCTTGGCTCAACACTTTGGATTCACTCGATCCTTTAAACGATATCTTTCCTAATGATGAGGCCATTGTGGAAACCATGTCTCTCAAGGATCCTACTTCGGACGATAATCATCATCGTTCCTCTTTCATGCCTGGCCTTGGGGCCATGTCTACCTGTCTTGAGAAGTTTTCTTCCCAAGTTACTTCTCATCCGCTTCAAACACTAATCATGTCCATCAAACTCAAGGTTGTCGAGAACATCCACATTGGGGTGACATGTTCTCTTGATGAGATCAAGGTCTATACTAGTCTCTTCTGTGAGTTTCATGATGTTTTCACTTAATATTACGAAGAAATGCCCTGCATCGATCTGAGTATAGTAATGCATGAGATTCCTACCTATCCTGGTGTGAAGCTTGTTCGCCAGTGTCTTCATCATGTGCACCCTAGAAATGTGGCCGCTAGTAAGGATGAAGTTGAAAAACTTCTTAAATCTAGTTTCATTTATCCAATTCCTTTGACAGAATGGGTTTTTAATATTTTTCCTCTAGATCATAAACAGGGTATTATTCGTGTCTATGTCAATTATCGTGATATCAATTGTGCTTGCCCTAAGGATAATTATACCACTCCTTTTATTGACCATATCATGGATGATTGTGTTGGTAGTGAGATATTTTCTCTTATGGACGATTTTTTTGGGTACAACCAGATCAATATTCTTCTAGCCAATTAACACAAGACCGCCTTCATCTGCCCTTGGGGTAGTTTCGCCTATAACAAGCTCCCTTTTGGTTTGAAAAATATTGGGGATACATTTCAAAGATCAATGTCATATGCTTTCCATGACATCAAGCACATTGTTAAACCTTATCTGAATCACCTTTCAACTCATTTTGCTAAGCGTAAAGACCATCTGGATCATCTCCGTCAAATATTTCTTCATTGTAGATGTTATAAATTTCGGCTTAATCTGTATAAGTGTGTCTTATGCATTTATTCTGGTAGACTCTTAGGATTTGTCATCTCTAAAGACAGGATTCATCTTGATCATCTCAAGGTTGAAGCTATCGTCAATCTCCCCTCCCTTCCTCTTTACATCAACTGCAAAGTCTACAAGGGAAAGCTAATTTCCTGCGTTGTTTTATACGAACTATGGTGAAGTAGCCAAAGGATTCACATGATTACTTAAGCAAGGCATCCCATTCCTCTGGGATGAGATTGCCCAAATATCCTTCTATGCACTGAAGGCATTTCTCATCAATTCTCCTGTAATTCGTCCTCCTAATTATCATCATGATTATTCCCTCTATTTGGTTGTTGCATTCAGTACTATTGCCATGGTTCTGGTGCAAGATGACGATGATGGTGATGAGCACGTCATTTACTATTTAAGTCACAATATTATCGATAATGAAACATGTTACGCACATGTTGAGAATTTGGTGTTGGCTGATGTTCAATCTTTTCAACGTTTTCGTCATTATATTCTCCTATGCACAAGTCACCGTGATTTATGATTGCGACCCCATGACCTACATATTGTCTCGTCAATTGCTGGGGGGGAAATCATCGAAGTGGATTGTTATCCTCCAAGAGTTTGATTTGGAGTTTACTACTGCCAAATCGAAGAAATCATTAGTTTTTACCAATTTTATTTGCTCTCTCCCTTCTGGTTTTGCTCCATCTGGTTCCGAGGAATGCGTTCCAGATGACACACTTTTTCTCATTATCACCCTCAATCCTTGGTATGGTGATATCATCGTATATCTTCAGACTTCTACCTTTCGACCATAGTTGATGAAGGATGCTCGTCAATGCATCTACCATGATTTGCAACCTTATCGCATAGTCAGAGATACTCTCTACCGCATCGGAGTTGATTATGTTCTTCACTAGTGTTTGACTCTCGAGGAGGATGAAAAGGTTCTCAATGATTGCAACTCTGGTGCCTGTGGTGGTCACATGTCTGGATATGCTACTTCACTAAATATTCTATGTGCAGGATATTTCTGGCCTACAATCTTTAAACAATGCATAATTGTTATTCGCAAGTGTCACGATTGCCAGATTTACCAGCGCAAGATGCATGCGCCACCCACACACCTTCATCCTATCATTACCGTTGGTCCCTTTGTGAAGTGGGGCATCAATTTTATGACGTGTAGCCCTCACTCAGCTAGGGGGAATGCTTATATTATTGTTGCCGTATACTACTTCACGAAATGGGCCAAGCAATGGCTACACTTACGGCTGATGGTAAGACAACCACACAATTCCTGTTCGATCATGCCATTACTAGGTTTGGTGTCCCTCAAGCCATTGTTAGTGATCATGATTCCCGTTTTCATCATCACATGAAGGCTAAGTTGACTTCTAAGTTGGTTCTATGTCACAACAGCTCAACGTCGTACTACCCTCAGGCCAATGGCCAAGTTGAAGCCGTGAAAAATTTTCTAATCACTATGCTTCAACGTACGGTTGAGATGCACAAGTCCAACTGGAATCTCATGTTGTTTTCAGTTCTCTGGATTTACCAAACCTCAGTGAAGGATGCAACTGGATTCACTCCATTCCAGTTTGTCTATGTTCTGGAAGTTACCCTTCCGATTAAATGCGAAATCACTTCTCTCAAGATAGTTGTTGAATTGATGCCCAACACTTCACCAAAAGAAGAGCATCTTCTATATTTAGAGAGGCTCTATAAAACTCGTCACTTTTCTACTCTTGTTATAGAAGCACAACAAAATAGGGTCAAAGCTCATCTTGACCAATAATTTTCCCCTCATTCCTTTGTATAAGGAGACCTCGTCCTCTTGTATGACCAGGCTCACGATAAGCTAGGGGAAGGAAAATTCCAACCCATGTGGCATGGGCCCTATATTGTTAAGCACATTTTGTAGAACGATGCTTATGATCTAATTGATTATGAAGGTTATTCTTTGGATCAGCCTAGAATTGGGTTGTATCTCAAAAAATACTATGCATGAGTTCCTCATGGATGTTTCTTTTGTACATACGTGTTTTTTCATTCTTGTACATTTTTGTGGCTTGGTGTGCTTTGCGAGCATTTTTTCCTACTTATTATTTCGTTACTTATTGTGCATATGTATGGTACTCCTTATGTTGGTTTCGTAGATTGTGCCTCCCGCGGTACTCGGAACATGTCCTCTGTAGCCTGGGTGATTTATAATCCTAATGGTTAATGGATAGATTTTCAAGGTATTTGTCTAGGATGAACCACAAACAATGCCGCTGAATATAGCATTGTCATTTAACTCTTAAATGAGGCCATTGCTTCAAGATTCGTGCATTACTTGTTAACCTAGATTCTCAACTTGTTGTTCTTCAGCTGAATGGGCATTATTCTATTAGAAATCCCCAAATATTAAGGTTGTATTTACAAGTTCGTCTATTAGAAAGGAATTTTGATTACGTCGCATATCAACATATTCATTAGGGGAATTTTGAGGCCTAAAATGTGCCTCCTAAGGAGATAATAAAATAATAGCTAAACCAATAAAATTATATTTATGAATTTGCAATTCACTTTTTACATCAAAATCCTTGTAGCCATGGTTAAATTGAATTCAATATTTGTACCAAAATAAATTAATAAAACAATTGTATTGATGTGACTATAAATAAGAATGAATTTTTCAAGAAAATATCATTATCATTACACAAATAATGCATTTTTCCTTTGTACTTAAATAAATTAAAATAAAATATAAATATAAATTCATAAATTCTTAATTATAGAATATACTATTAATTAAAATTTATATTATTTAAATTATATAATAACATGTAATTAATATACTATATAAAATTAATATAATATAATATGTTGTTTTATGTATGAATTTTATATTACATATTGAATTTATTTTATTTATAAATAAATATTTGAAAATATACAAATATAATATTTATTGAAATGTGTGTAAATACATAAAGATTGTGTAGGGATATGCATTGTTACTTTCAAAAAATATGAAATGACAATATTAATATTTTATTCAAAAAGTGTGAAATGACATTTATTATGAGTACTTTACTTTATGAATTTAAAAGTAATTAGAGCACTACCATGGTTAACCATGAGTTTTTATCCACCATTGAGAATGTGACAAGTAATCACCTTTAACTCAAGTAATGCCACCTCAACCATTATGGATGATGTCATCCCCTAAAATGTGATTGGTTCTCGTAAAGTTAATTTTGATTGTAGATTTTCCTTAGGAGGCCCATTTTAGACCTTAAAATTCCCCTAATGCCTAGACGAATGAATGCATTAACTAATATAATAGCTAATACTTTATTAGATAGACATTTGCGTAATTTGTAAAACATCATCATCACATAATAAAGTTCATACAAGAAAATAAACACACACACACATATATATCGAGTGTTTGCATCCACGTGCATCATAAGTTCAAAAAATATGTATGTTTTGGTTACATCCTGAGACATCATATCTCTCAAAAAATATGCAGAAATAAAAACCTAGGTGTCTAGTCAGCGTGATGCTCGTGGTAGCATGTCACTGCTTGTACAAGCTGCCTCAATAAGCGGTGAACATGGCTCGATACCCTTGCAACATGCCTCTGGTATGCATGAGGAACATCATCAAATATCTCATAGTCTAGGATTCCAGTAGTAAGTCCCTCCAAGTTGCATACAATTTCCTCCTCCTTGCTACCCTCACCATGAAGAGCCACATCAAAATCACGAGGAACTCTCCATGCTATTGGAGACATTCCTGCAGGTCTTTCTGGGCCAACATCTGCAAATCCATGGATTAAAATCAGAACATATATAACAAAAAAATAATAATACTCATCAAAATAAAAAATGAGTCTTACCCAACGCTTCATCCCAATCCTCTCCTGCTGAGAGTGGTAGATCTAGATCACTTGTAAATTCCATGCCAGAATAGGGCCAGTCCTCCATGAAAATCAGTTGTCGTCGAAGCCAATAAAAAAATTCTGGTCTCCAAGACATCTGTTGACTGCCCCCTAATCTCGGCATCAAAGCTGCCCAACGGACCATCCGTGGCTCTTGGGCTGGTGGTGTAGGAACTATCACTTCCTCATGCTAAAATATTGGTAACCATTCCAAGATGAATGGTACCAAGATATACCCATAGCCAAACTATTTCAGCTTGTTATTCTTGCATTTTTTTAATTGGAATTTGATATTTATCATTACCACCTCTGCCTAGTTGTAAAGATTCAGTGCCATACAATCTACAACAAGGAGTAACTGTGTCTTTGTGGCTTCATGTGGAGCCTACGATCTAGCAGCTCGAGTGATGGTGTGCAACACTACTTTTAGTGCCAAATTGGGAATGGTTTAGATGTCTATATTTCCACTCTTCAATCCTTTCTATGCCCTTGGACACACCTTGTGTATGAGCATGCTCATATTTTCCATTGTAGGCCAGGTTCCTATTAGGATTGGTGTTGCTCCCCTCCTTGACAATTTAGTGATAAATTATATGTCGGAGACATCAATCATTAACTCATGATCATGAATTATGAATGTTTCCCAGTCAATTTCCCATACACTGATCAAGTACTGTAATAACTCCAGTTGAGCTCGACGACATGGCGCGATGAAGAATTTTAGGAACCCACAGTCCCTAAGAGCATCCATGCATCTTAAATTTCCCATGGCTACCTCATCCTCATCCCCATGTTCTCTTTCTTTCCATTCAATCACCATTTTGTTTTCACACACCTGCAAAAACATGAATGGGGCCATAATTAGCATTAAGGGAATTTTGAGGTCTAAAATGGGCCTCTTAAGAAAAATGTACAAAAAAAATAAACTTTATAAGAACCAATAGGATTCAATATGATGATGTCAACCATGGCAGATGATTCACCATTTTTTAGGTAAAAGGGTAGAAAGATTAAAAAATAATAAAATAATATAACTACTTTTTCAACTCATATTTTCAACTTATCTCCCAAATTTTTTACTCAAATTTCGAGTGAGAGTACCCGTTGGATGCAAATTTTAATTCTTCATCCAAAGAGTACTCATGTTGCATACTTTTGATCGACCCTACTACACGAAAAATGCGAAATACATGGAAAACATGATTGTATTCACATCTTTTATGTATTTCTCATTTTTCGTGTAGTAGGGTCCATCGAAAGTATGCAACATGGGTACTCCTTGGACGAGGAATTAAATTTTGCATCCAACGAGTACTTCCACTTGAAATTTCAGTAAAAAAATTGGGAGATAAGTTGAAAAGTAGTTTTTTCTTTTTTCCCTCTAAAATTTGATGATGTCATCAAATCTTATTTTATTATTTCCACTATTATTTTATAATTTCCTTAGCAGGCCCATTTTAGACCTCAAAATTCTCCTAATGTCACATTTTGGGCTATTTAAGTGTTTAAAATGGGCTAAATATTTTAATTTTTATGCAAATTTGTGGCCACGAGTTGGTGTGACTATTTTAGAAACATCTGCGTCGACTGGCACGCAATTTTAGGTGGGTTGGCATGAGTCCGTGTCGAAAACTCGTGCTGACCACCACACCCTAAATTAGACAAAACTCCCCTCCAAATGTGAAAAATTTTAATGCAAGTAATGAAAATCATCTCAAAATGCAGGCAAGGACACAAGCTCTTACCTGGAAAAGACAGATTTGTGATTGGCGTCTTGGATTGTCTGCTGTTAGCTTAACAAAAATCACAATGAAAAGGGTAAAACATTGCTCACAAGAGGTAAAAGTGAAAAATAATTTATTTTTACTATTTTTGGCATTTTATAAGCTTTTCAGAACCCTAATTAGATTTTTGAGCATGTTTTTCGATTATTTTACTATTTTATCTCGAAAAATGAGTTTTATGTGTGCTTCTTGTGGAGTAACAGGTCCTCAGCGTGATGACGATGAAGTGATGAGTTGTATTTTATACTTTTTCGGACTCGGTAAAAACACGAAAAAAGTCACCCCGTGGAGTCATCTTTTAGCTCTTTTCTGACTCTTGAAAATTGAAAAGATTTCCGAGACTCTTGTCGTTTTGAGCTCGTTAAAGGCTATGAAACAATATCTACCCAGTGTATATTTATCCCTTTTTGGGCTGGGATAGATTATTTACGAAAAAGGAATACCTTAGCCTATCGCGAATAAGAGGTTCTCTTAGATATGGTTTTCTACCCTTTTGGATCTATGAGACTACCTATGAAAAGGGACTTGTTGGAGTTTTCTTTTCTACCTCTTTTCAAACTCTCTAAACATGAAAAGATGCCGAGTTCTTCCTTTTTCATGATCATTAAAATTTAAATGACATCGGAAATTGTCACCATGAGGTAATCGAGTTCCTCCTACCTATGGCTCGTCAAATGTATTAGGATGGATTTTGAAGGAAAAACTTATATGACAAGCATATGCTATCTCCTTCAAGTTTGTTTCCAAAAATAATTGGGCTACTGACCAGAAATGATGGGGGAAAATGGAACCAGATTTTTCAGTCGTTCCGGTAGTATGTCGCTCTTAAACATGACACTCGTCTGCATTCGTGTCAAGTTGGGGACATCCCATTTCACCATTTGTTTCCTCCATGGGTTTGGGTTATATTTTTTTGACCTCTCATATGCTCCTTTCCATGTCATCATGACCTCAGATCCCTTGATGTCAAATATTGCCAAATTTCGCAGTCGTGTTGCCCACATTTTCAAGAGAAGTTTCTTTTTGAAATTTTTAACCTCTGGTCCTCTGTTTAGTCCTAATTCACTATCATCTTGTTCCTCTATCTTGTGTCTATGATGTTGGAAAAATTATGGCCCTCCTTCGACCAGGTCACTTCCTGTCGACATCAGCTCATTATCTCGAAACCTGATCTAGAGACTCCCTTCCGGTACCTTGGAGCTTGCATGCCTCAATGGCAAGTTATTCGCATTCGACGACAGGTCATCATTATTTGCCTATGATAGACTAATTATGTGAGTGTTTGATGCTAGCTCACTATTTACATTTCATAGATTGTACTAGTTGTACCTTGAGAGCCATTGTCATTATTGGTGGTTTCTCTCGCGCCTGTTAACAACATTCATCATTGGCTGGTAATCAGGTGACTTTCTTGCATGTTAAAATTTAGCTCACTTATTCACATTCTTGAGTGTGTACTTGTTTGGGTCGAGATGGAGCACAAGACCCTAGGTTTCATCTAATAGAATCCGGGCTGTCAGACGATTTGGTTTATCATGACTATACACATGAATCTTCTAATTGGATGGTTGTGACCATACTTGAGTCTATTTATTGATCTTTCTTGCTAAATGTTTGCATCCATACCTCTTCAGATATTGTTTTTATAATTATTCTATTATGGATGGTTGTTCTTATGCCACGTATTCATGTATCAAATACATCGGTTGTACTTGTACTTGCAATTCTTCGAGAAGCGGTGTTTGGTTTGAGCATGTTCTCATAAAACATTTCCCTCCTCCCTCTCTCTCGGACCTCGTGCTTTAGGGGGGATCTGTTACACAATATTTTTCCAACATCCCAACAATCCCCATCCCACACATTGCAAGACCATTTCAGTGACTTCTGTGTGTTGTCATACTGTGCAAAAAAATTCATTACATACCTTGGCATGTGAAGAACATTTCTTCTGTTGATCATTCCTAAAGCAGGCTCTCAAAAACACATGAATTTGGGTCGGTGCTAGTAGGCAGTTATGGCCTCATTCCTATAGAGAAATTAACACTAGACCTTGCACTCTGTCTCAGTGGACTGCCCACACCAAGCTGTTTTTCGAAAATTTTCTAAAATATAAGCCAAGTTTCCATTCCTAACTACGTCGTGAGCGGAGTCATCATGGTTTGTTCGACTGAATAACGTCGAATTACTCCCTTTGTATTCTTGGTTCCTATATTTGAGAAAATTCCCAAAGGATAAGGCCTCCCTTCCACCTTAATATGGATCCCAAACCACCTCCTCCTCTCCTATAAATACATCCTTCCCACATATTTTCAGCTAGCGGAACAGTCCTTACTATAGCTTGGGCGAAGAACAAGGTAGAGAGGAATCCATGGTGGAGAGAGGGTTTAGGCCCATTGCCTCACCAACTCTGATCCCCCGATGGATGCTTGAGACATGTTTGATTGTACCCATCGAAGGAGGTTTAGAACGTCAAGGCTTGACAATTGTAAACTCCTTTTCTCTACTTATTAATACATGGCTGGCTTTTTAGTTCCCGTTTTACATTTAATATGTTTAATCTTATGCGATATGTTTGATTCTCTTTGACCAATCAAATAGTTATGAATGCAAGAAAGTTTTCATATTTTGTCACTTCTCTCCAATCCTTGTGTAGGTAAAGAGATATTACCACTGAAGGACCACGATGTGTGAAGACAAAGATCAAGAGATCGTTGTTACAAGCTACGACAAGAACGCTGGACCAAGGTAGGTCATTTATCCCAACTCATTTCCATTCATAAGCTATGATTCTGAAAGATTAGCATGCTCCCTTGTTTCTAGACCCACTCCAGGGCTAGAGGGATCACCTCTATCTGAAGTGGGAATTTACCTACACAACACTTACGTTCCCTTTTTCAATACTCTCAAGATTACGTAATAATTAGTTGACTTATCCAACTAAATTGTTTCAACAGTTAGCATATACTTTTGGTTTAGGATGTAAATAAATCTCAGAGATAACAATTTATACCTTATTCTGAGTTTATGAATCTCGATTTCCATTATTGAAATCTCATATATTTCTGCTATGCCATTTATTCAGTATGCATAGGAACTTTATGAGCTCGATTTTTTTGTACAATTATTCTCTTTATTAGAATTTCTCGTCTATAATAATTTAAATTTTATTGAATTTCAATTATTTTTACATACAAGGTCTAATCATTTGAATCCCTAAATTGTACAGGAATTTAACAATTTCACATTTCCTCCAATTTGACTTGTTATGTTGTCGAAGAGTTCATGTAAGAATTTTCTTGATTTTAATTAACAGTGTCTTTGATTCTTTGGTTCCTCATATTCTTCATTTACCGACTCCAAAATTTCTTTTTCTTCCAACTTTATTTATCCGTTATGGTTAGTAAGGTAATTATTACCTACATTTCTGTTTTTCTTTATACTCTCAATTTTTGCTATTGTTTGGAATCTATGCATTAGTACTAATTCCTTAAATTCTATTCTGTGCAGGTAACCTCTACCATAATGCCTCGCTTTACAACTTTTGTTAGCAGTGTATATATATCCAATAGTAACCTAGTAACTTTGGATTTCCTTTTTCAGGTTGGTTTAGTAACCTCTTTGGGGACTTATTTTATTATACATCTGAATAATTCTCAGAGATATTATATACTTATAATTTCTGGGATTGAATCCCTAATTTTGTATAAATATTTCGACATACATTTACTTGGACAATGTATGTATATGGATCTAAGTCTCCCAACTTAATATAATTCAGGATAATTTAATATACTCTAATTCCAGTATTGAAGTTATTTTTATCATTCCTCATATAATGTATTCTATAAGATCTGTATCTCAATTTAGTTAATAAATTATGAATTCCTTACTGTAATTTTGACATAATATTATGTCTTATGCCTAGTATCCAATATTCAAATTTTACCACAGTAGAAGATTTGTTCTAAATGTTCTAAATTCACGTTCATTACTAGACAATAATTGCTTTCATTCTATACTATTTTATTTAACAGATTTTCATGGTTAGTAAATTAATTCTACTGTATTTATTTTCTACATAAACTGATTCAGATAGTTCACCTAACCTTAGATTTAAACCTACTTCAAGGTTTAGAAATTTTGAGAGTTGGTACTCTTCTCATAGTTATCTATGGAACACTACGTATCAATGCTATATTTATTATAGAAGATTTTGTTAAATGCACAGATCTAACAATTTACAACAAATAGAATTTTTCACATTATTTTCATACACAGAATATAATGCTTGATAGATCTAGCTAATTTCTTCTCCCCTACTTCAACTTCAATATAATAACACAAATACAAGATAAAATGAATCAAATTGTGCATACCAATTCTAGTAGACTATTTTCCACCCAACCTATGAGCTATTTCTCCACAGCTCCCCTCGAGCAGAGATCAATTAATTCAAGTAGTAGACAGCCTCTTGTCTACCCAAAATTTTATTATTTAAGCATGCTTTCCCATTAGCTTGTTTCCATAATTGTGTCCAGTTAATCGAGATGTTGTTTTCATTTTTTCCTAGGCTTTCCTTTTGTTTTTCCACAAAATTACTTTAAAACTAGCTTTTTCCTCTTTCTAGTTTTATTCCTCCTCTTGCCAATAACTTTCCTCTTTACTGGGGTATCTTTTTATATTTTTATCTCCAATCTAATTTTCAATATTTAATTTATTTTCTCCAAGCATTTTTGGAAAACTGAGAAAGTCTTGGGAACCTTATCCATCCTCATGGACTTGGATTCCTTATCTCTAATTATGCTTTAGTCTTTGAAAAATTATTTCCATTTTCATTTTATTAAGTTTAAATAATAAAATATGTCCACAGTAATTGTTTTCCCTTGGGTCCACTTGACCTTTTAGGATTTTTCAACTGTCTAATAAAAGCAGAAAAAGTGGTGATATTACATATTCCCCCTCTAAAACAAAACACCGTCCTTGGTGTTGCAAAGACAAAATATAATTTCACTTTTCAAACAGTGATGGATATTTTTTCTTTATATCTTCCTCTCAATCCCAAGTAACTTCTTCAGGTACAAAGTGCCTCCACTACATTTTCACTCTGGCCATTATTTTTTTCTAGAGATTAATTTCTTCCCGTGCTAAGATGCGAACTGGCTCTGGAAGAAATTGCCCTTCTGGCTCCACCTATATCACATTCCAATCAATGACGTGAGTAGGATCATGTACATATTATTTTAATAGTGAAACATGAAAGAAATCGTGAACCTTAACGTGACTAGGTAAAGCACTTGTATGCTACTAGCCCCACTCTTTCTAGTACTTAAAAAGGTCCAAACTAGCGTGGTGCTAATTTTGCACAGCTACATGTGTACAAAGTACTCTTTTTGGGCTTGATTTCTCTATTAATTCTCTTTTTATCTACGTATTTTTTATGTCTGTCTTGTGTTGCCTTGATCTTTTGTTGAATTTTATTTATAGTTCTTTCCATTTCCTGCAATGCATCAGGTCCAAGTATTAACTTATCCTCTGGTTGACTCTAACTTAGAGGCATGTGGCACTTTCTTCCATATAATGCTTCAAAGGAACTCATCTTGATTGAGGCTTGGTAACTATTATTGTAGTCAAACTCTGCCAGATGTAGAAGGTCTTCCCACTCTGTTAGTTTGTCTATCACATACACTCTCAACATGTCTTCTAAAATCTGGTTTGAGCTTTCAATTTTTCCATCGGTTTGGGGATGGTATGCAGTACTAAAGTTCAATTTGGTACCCATTCCCCCAAATAGAGTCTTCCAAAAAGCTGAAGTAAAATTTGCATCTATGTCTCATATGATCATTTTAGGAATACCATGTAAGTTTACAATATCTTTCATAAATACATTAGCTACTTGATGTATAATATATTTTTATAAGGAGTTCACATTGGGGATGTATAATATATTTTTATAACAAATCAATCCCTTCCGGTTTTGAGTATATCCCACTATCTCATTTTCCTGCAATTTGTCTTTGAATTTTTCATAGTTTGGGTCTTGACTCCTTACTTCCTAAATCAATCCTTCAATTTCAAATTTTGCACTACTCCCAACGCTATTCAAATTTTAACAAGCATTCCTACTTAAATCATCTGCAATCTTATTTTCCTTTCCTTTGATATGTTTGATCTCCATGTCAAATTCACTAAGGAAGGACAACCATCTAGCTTGTCTAGAATTTAAATCAGGTTGTGTGAAAAATTATTTCAAACTTATGTGGTCTCTGATTAATAAAAACTTTTTTCCTAACAGATAATGTCTCCACATATTCAAGGCATGTATTACAACAACTAACTCTAAGTCATACACACTGTAATTCTATTCGTGTTTCTTTAATTTTCTTGACTCATATACTATGACTGAGCTTTATTGCAGTAAAACTCATCCTAATCCCTTTTAACAAGCATTGATACATACTAAAAATCCTTGATTTGGATCAACAATATTTAGAATAGGAGCAGTTGTGAGTTTAAGTTTTAATTCTTCAAAACTATATTGACATTTTTCTATCCACTCAAACTTCACTCATTTCTTCTGTGGAGATGTGATAGGATATGCTAAGGCTAAAAATATTTCTACAAATATCCTATAGTATCCTGCAATTCCCATGAAAGATCTTATGGAGGAAACATCAATAGGCACAGGCCAATCCATGATAGCTTGTATCTTTTCTCAGTCCACTGTTAATCCTTTTTCTGAAATTATATGGCCCAAGTACTGAATTTTATCTTTATAAAATTCACATTTGCTAAGTATAGCATACAAATTATGTTCTCTAAGGGTTTGTAAGACAATTCTGAGATGTTATTTATGCTCAGATTCATTCTTATAATATACTATAATGTCGTCAATAAATACCAGAAATTTTTTTTCTAGATAATTACTTAAGACACTATTCATTAGGCACACAAAGGTAGCAGGTGTATAAGTCAATCCAAAAGGTAGAACTACAAACTCATGGTGTCCATATCTAGTTCTAAATGTAGTTTTATTTATGTCTTCATCTTTAATTCTCAGTTAATGATAGCCTTTCCTTAAATCAATTTTTGAAAATATTGTGGCTCTTTTCACTTGATCAAATAAATCATCTATCTTGGGTAGAGGATATCTATTCTTGATCATTAGTTTATTCATTTTCGGTAGTCTATACACATTCTAAATGTACCATATTTATTTTTAACGAACAGTATCGGTGCTCCCCATGGGGATACACTTGGTCTTATATAGCTTCACTCCAACAGCTCTTGTAGCTGCAGTTTTAATTCTAACAAATCTGGGGTATTCATTCTGTATGGGGCTCTAAAGACTAGTGTAGCTCTTGGTATTAATTCAATTGAAAAAAAAAATTCTCTTTTAAGGGCTAAGTGAGGAATTTCATCTGTAAATATATCCTTGAATTCTTTGATGATTGCTAATTTTTCCACAAACTCTTTTTTAGTTTTCTATCCCAATTATTCCACTGTACAACATACATTTGGCAACCCTTTCTCGTTGTCCTTTTCAACTGAAGTGCTGAAATATGTCTAACTAATATTAGTTTGGGTTTCCCTTTCACTATAATTGGTTTTCCCTCACCATATATACAGTGTATTATTTTATCTAAACAATCTAGTATAGATTTATGTTTTTCTAACCAGTCCATTCCTACTAACACATCATAGGAGCCTAGAGGAAAAATATTCAAATTCAGTTTAGTTTCATACCCATTTAAATTTACATCAATATTTAGTAACTTATGGGTCACTTTTCTTTTTGTTCCTGTAGATAACTGAACTAACCATGCTTGCTAAAAAATTTCTGACTTTAATTTGCATTTTTCCACCATCTAAGGACTTATATAACTTAAATTTTCTCCTAGATCTATCAAAACATAAATAGTTTGTTCAGAAATCATACCTTCTATTCCAACCATGTTTGATTGGTGTTCAACTTGACGATCTTCCACTGCAACACTGATTCTAGGGATATTTATTGTCACGTCATTTACAGTAGTGTCCTCTCTCAGCACTTGTATGCTCTGAATGGTTTGGTGAGGATAGTCTCATAGCAGATGAGGTTCTCCACAACCCCAACACTTTAGTGGCTCCCTCTTTTTTACAGTTCCATCTATTTTAATGTTTCCATCTATTTTTTTATATCCTATTTGTGATTGGGCTGGTTGATTTTCTCCATTTTTATTAAAATTTTTCCTTTGGTGAATTTTTTCCAAAGTTCTTCAAGTATGTTGGTTTTACTCTTTTTCCACTAGAATCACCTATTTTCATTGTTCTGCCAGTTTTTCGCTTGTTCATTTCTACCTTTGAACTGCTGATAACACAGTATTTCCTTGTGTACAACTTCATCCATTTTCTTGGGGTTATCAAATTCTATCCTCTACTTGTAGATAGTAGGTAGGAAGTTTAAAAATCGTTATACCTTGGCCTTCTCTTCTCTAATATAAGGTACATAGCGAAAAATGTTGTTAAATTTGGTAACAAACTCATCGATTGTAAGCTGTCCCAACCTAAGCTCATGAAGCTCTTTGGCTTTGTCATCATAGTATCGTTCATTCAGATATCTAGATTTAAATTTAGTTTGAAAATCTTCCCAAGTGACAGTTTTCTCATCTAGCACATGCACCATTTTGGTTTCTTCCCACCATAAGGTAGCCTTACCTTGTAATGGGTAAATAGCCAACCTGGCTTTCAAGTTACTTCCATATTCATAAAATTAAAAGTATTTTACCATGTTTATAAGCCAAGCTTCTGCATCTTCCTCCTTCCCACCATCATAAGAGGGAGGTTTGATTTTTCAAAATTCTGCTTGCAATTCCTTTTTCCTTCTAGACTGTTGTGTAAAGGTTTAACCATCCTCATATTCTTCTGAGTGGTTTTTAGTTTCCTTTCTCTTTCTACCAAAACCTTCACCTTCGTGACTAGTCTTGGAGGTTAATTCTCTGATTAACCTTTCTTGCTCTTCATTGGCTAGTGATAATATTTCATTGTGGGTTTTCAGTTGCATCATTTCTTTTTGCATTTGATGTATCATGGCTAGCAACAGAGCATTTCGACTGGTGGATTTTCTGTACCACCCAGATCTAAATACAACTCATCCCCTTCACTCATGGTTTCAGTTGTACGATTCTGCACTAATCCACTATACACAGAAGTAAATATTAGTGTGTATTTGTTTAAAAAAAAAACAATTTACAATAACAGAATTCTTGGATTTTATTTTCTAATGTGAGCACACATTTAGGCCCAGTGTTTTAACATGGGCTTTGATACCATTTGTAAAAAATCTGCTTCCAATATTTTTTTCTATTTATGGAATTTATATCATTCACCTACAACAGAATTAATGTGTTTTGTCACACCCTGACGAACACTATCTCACATACATTCAATTTTTTATACTCTGGTCTAATTAATTGTTGAGTTTTCATTCAATAATTATCGCCAATTATATTTTATTCTCAAATATTCTCAATGACATTTCTTACTCTTTTTTTTATTATACCATGATTGAGATTTCAGTGCTTTTTCTAACATAATACTACTATCATGATTTTTATTACTATTGAAATCTTCTTCTTAGGACCATAGCCCAAAGACATATTTCTAATTGGTTTCCCTGTCATTTAATTGACCAACTCTCTACCAATGGATAATTGTAAATTGTAGTTAAGGTTTCATCCTTAACTCTTAATATATAATTAATTCCCCAATTTTACTCATTCCTAAGTTCTATCCACAACAATATAATGGTCCATTCAACACAATTCATATTTTATTAATATCCCTTATATTTACTAAGTTGTTACGATACACCTCTACGGAACTACACTTACTCCCTTTTGACATATATATATATATATTAAACCTTAGTTTTGATTTTGCCTCTTTGCATTTACATGTCTTCTTTGTAGTTTTTCATTCCACGCTATCATTATGGACCTATGGGAATATATATTTATATGATATGTACATGCATAACATTAATTGTTCTCATGAGTTGTCCACGTCATTCACTATGGGACATGTCAATAGATACCAACCAAATTTGGCATTTATGAATGGTTTAATGGAACTCCGGCTTCGTATGAGGTTTACACCAAATATTTGAATCGTATTATTGTCTCGCGATCTTATTTCATTTATTCCACAATACTTAGTTATGAAATATGTCACATGGCTCAGTCCCTTATTATTTAACCCTCTAGCTACAAGCTTAATCTCCATCAGTAGTTATGCTCTACATGGATGATTGAGATATGACTGTATCTATGGTTAGGGTTTCTTCCTCCATTACATTTTTGCTATATCTCTCTTTCCTACTATTCGTCTCCATTAAGCAGTAGGGTTTCCTACTTTATTATGTCAATTTAAACATGCAGGTCTCTGTATTTTTGTTTTGTTTTTATCTGAAATGATTATTTTACCACATTATCTTTGAAATCGATTCGATTTACCTGTCAGGGTTGCAATGATGGGTTCTTCCCATAATGTTGTGTCCTCACAGAGCCTCCCTTGCTCAATTTCTTATACCACTGTGACAACACAATGGTACAAATATCCTCTGGCATGCAAAGATAGTGACTCCCCTGTCTGCGTATTTCTCAAATACGATTATTCCTTTGGATACCATCTCATAATTGGTTGAAAATTTCATTTTCATCTTTTGATAATTGATTTCAGTTTTAGGTCCATTCTGTCCTCTTTGTAATTTGATTTCAAAATAAATTGGTAACTATATAATGCATTTTAGTTAAATGCAGGTGACGATTTACCACGTGAGAACCATTCCCTCTCCCACATGAAGATTTGTTCAACTGCTCACCTCCTTATGACATTTACAATCCTTCTTAGGTAAATGTTATGCCTCCATAACATTACTTCCTTTCTAAATTATAAATCTGGTTTCGAATAATTTTTTACTACTCATTTTCTTTCCGGGGTGGTTCTTCTCCATCTGGAGAATCTGGTACCTTCATGGCTTATGTTCCCTTTTTCAATACTCTTAGGCTTACGTAATAATTATTTGACCTATCCAACTAAATTTTTTCAACGGCTAACGTATACTATTGGTTTATGATGTAAATAAATCTTAGAGATAAGAATTTCTACCTTATTTTGAGTTAATGAATCCTGATTTCCATTATTGAAATCTTGTGGATTTCCACTATCCCATTTATTGAGTATGCGTAGGAACTTTATGAACTCGATTTGTTTGTACAATTATTCTCTTTATTATAATTTCTCGTCTATAATGATTTATCTTTTATTGAATTTCAATCATTTGTATAGACAAGGTCTAATAATTTGAATCCCTAAATTGCACAGGAATTTAACAATTCCACGTTTCCTCCAATTTGACTCGTTATGTTGTCGAAGAGTTCAGGTAAGAGTTTCCTTAACTTTAATTAACAGTTTATTTGATTCTTTGGTTACTTGTATTCTTCATTTTACTGACTCCAAAATCTCTTTTACTTACAACTTTATTTCTCTATGATGGTCATTAAGGTAAGTATTACCTGCATTTCTGTTGTTCTTTATACTTTTAATTATTGCTATTGTTTGGAATCTATGCATCAGTACTAATTCCTTAACTTCTATTATATGTAGGTAACCTCTACCATAATGCCTCACTTTACAAATTTTGTTAGCAGTATATATATATCCAATAATGACCTATTTACTTTGCATGTCATTTTTCAGGTTTGTTTAGTAACCTACTTGGGGACTTCTTTATTATACATTTGAATAATTCTCAAAGAGATTATATACTTATAATTCCTAGGATTGAATCCCCAATTTTGTATAAATATTGGGACATACTTTACTTGGAGAGTATATGTATATGGATCTAATTCTCCTGACTTAATCTAATTTAGGATAATTTTATATACTCTAATTCCAGTATTGATGTTATGTTTACCATTACTCATATGATGTATTCTATAAGATTTGTATTTCAATTCAGTTAATAATTTATGAATTCCTTATTGTAATTCCGATACAATATTATGTCTTATGTCTAGTATCCAATATTCAAATTTTACCACAGTAGAAGATTTGTTCTTAATGTTCTAAATTCACATTCATTACTAGGCAATAATTGCTATCATTATGTACTATTTATTTAACATATTTTCATGGTTACTATATTAATTATACTGTAATTATTTTCTGCATAAACTGATTCAGATAGTTCACCTAACCTCAGATTTCAACCTACTTCAAGGTTTAGAAATTCTGAGAGTTGGTAATTTTCTCATAATTATCTATGCAACACTATAGATATATGCTATATTTATTATAGAAGATTCTGTTAAATGCACAGATCTAACAGTTTACAACAAATAGAATTTTTCACATTATTTTCATACACAGAATATAATCCTTCACAGATCTAGCTAATTTCTTCTCCCTTATTTTAACTTCAATATAATAACACAAATATAAGATAAAATGAATTAAATTGTACATATCAATTTTGGTATACTATTTTCCACCCAACCTATGAGTTATTTCTCCACAGCTCCTTCTGAGCAGAGATCAATTCATTCTAGTAGTAGAAAACCTCTTGTCTACCCATAATTTTCTTATTTAATTATGCTTTCCCATCAACTTGTTTCCATAACTACGTCCAGTTAATCAGGATGTTGTTTTCCTTTTTGCCTAGGCTTTCCTTTTGTTTTTCCACAAAAGTACTTTAAAACTAGCTTTTTCCTCTTCGTAGTTTTATTTCACCTCTTCCTAATAACTTTCCTCTTTACTGGGGTATATTTTTAGATTTTTATCTCC
This sequence comes from Pinus albicaulis, assembly GCA_034641835.2. Classification (NCBI taxonomy): domain Eukaryota; kingdom Viridiplantae; phylum Streptophyta; class Pinopsida; order Pinales; family Pinaceae; genus Pinus; species Pinus albicaulis. The sequence continues at coordinate 989,084,051 of CM076577.1, read as the reverse complement.
AATTTAATTGTCAATATTTAATTTATTTTCTCCAAGGATTTTTGGAGAATGGGGAAATTCTTGGGAATCTTATCCATCCTCATGGACTTGGATTCTTGATCTCTAATTATACTCTAGTCTTTGGACAATTAATTCCATTTTCATTTTATTAATTCTAAATAATAAAATATGTCCACAATAATTTTTTTTCCCTTGGGTTAACTTGACCTTTTAGGACTATTTAATTGTCCAATAAAAGTAGAATATATATATATATATATATATATATATATATATATATATATATATATATATATTATAAAAATTTTATATAAAATTAAGGTGGAAATTAAGATTTTATATTGGTTGTATGATTAGGATTTATTAAGGAATGAAATGAAATACATATTTCAACATAACATTGAGATATAGTGAAAGAAATGAACTTCAATTAATTAATAACAAGTACTAAAAATTACTTACATGCAGAATAGAAAAAACTAGCTCGGAGAATGGTAGCTTATCTCTGAAAAGAGATGTAACAACTACATGCTTTCTTAACTATGTTACAATGAGGCTTGAAGCTCTTTCTATCATAAAGAAGAACTGTGAAACCTTAACCATAGGATATGAAGCGCCAACGGTTTTGGGCCGCATTGGGGTAAGTGGGACCGCCAACTTCCCAGGGTCATAACTTTGGCATAGAATCTTAGTTTCGCTATCATAATACTTCATTTCGAAAATGTCCACGAGGAAAAAAAATGTGAAACAAATATTGGCACTTTTTTTGTCTCTTTGTTTTCCCGGAAAATGTCATTTATGACCTCAAAATGGCTTTGGAAGTTTATAAAACAACATGAAAAAATGCAAAAAATAGAAAGATGTGCTAGAATTAAGGAAACTGAAAGGAAAAAATGTAAAGATATGGTATCTGAATGTGTTGCATAATCTTCTTGTATGTGTTGCATGATCTTCTTGTATGTTTTCCTATAAATTCGTGGTTAATTACTAAACACATATGTAAATATGCTAATATATTAAATAAAGGATTAAAGGTATATTGAAATAATTCAAAATTGGTCATTTAAAAAACAAAATTACTCATTCACCCCTCCCCCTAAGTAATTCTTATTTTTCAATAAATATGTGTATTAATCATACATCTAGTGTATTGCATGGAGTTAGTAAGTTGTTGAATTGAAAACTTATATAGGTACTAGGGTGGTAGGTGTACTTGTATCCTAGCTTGATGGGGGTAAAGTGAGAATGTGAGATGGTTGATGAACACATATATGTGAAACGATGTCCTAGACAAGTAGTGGATATAGGGGCTAGTTACCCCTGTACTCCAACTTACATGGTAACATTTTTATATGGTCTTCGACAGATTCATTAAGACCAAGTTAAAATCCCTACGTCATTTTCAATAGGGGGATTTTTAGGGTGGTTTAAGTAAACATGACATAGTCAAGTTACGAGTGGTTTTTGAGCACTAGGTTTATGAAAACCCATGGTATTTAACAATAGTATTCATGTGGAAGATAGCCTATCTAAAGCCTAAAATACTCTAGGTAAATTTCTCCTCATGGCTATTAGGATCCCAAGAAACTATGTCTTTAGACAATACCACTTCTCTTAGTTTCATTGTAGGTTTTAACCTTGAACAGAAATTATCTACATACGAATCTTATAATAGAAAATAAACAATAGCGAGAGCATAAAACATAAAATAGATAAACACAGAGATTTTCCCCTGGATCCCGAATCAGGATGACCAGCTTGATTTTTCATTATATTCCTTTTAGTGTTATAACACATATATATACATGCCGAAGCATAAATAAACCCCAATCCATTAACCCTAGATTAGAACATAACCGTAGTTCCCTTGACCAGATCTACAAAATACCAGGGGCCGAAAACCATCGTACCCCAAAACCATGTGCAAACTCATGCACAAAACATGGGTGGATCAGCATATGAGTGGGACCGCATACCAAAAAAAAAATTCGCCGAGGCGCTGCCCCGGACCCCGACAGGGAAGGCTGCCGGCCCCCCTGCTGTACCTGGTGCAACGTATAGCTTGTGGGGCTAGTCGTGGAAATAATATAACACATACCCAACATTCTCCCACTTGTTGTTTTCTTTCCACGGGGGGCCAGAGGAGAGATTAGTCATTTGGCCAATTCTTCAACACCCATTGTTTCTCTACACCAAGAGAACTTCTGAGTGCTCACAGACTTCGTCAATCCATCTGCAACATTCTTCAATGTGTCCACCTTTACCAGTAACACCCTTTTAGCCTCAACCATATCTCTAACAAAGTGATATTGAACATCAATGTGCTTTATCTTTGAATGATAAGCAAGGTTCTTAGCCAAGAAAATTGCACTTTGGCTATCATAGTCTATCCTTATAGCTTGTTGTACCAACCCCATACTTGAACACAATCTCTGCAACCAAACTGCTTCCTTGCTTGCATGAGTGGCTGCTATGTATTCTGCCTCTGTAGTTGAAAGCACCACTATAGACTGTCTTTTACTCATCCAACTGACTGCACCTCCAAACAAGCTAAACACATACCCACTTGTAGATCTTCTTTGGTCCAGATATCAAGCCCAGTCTGCATCAACAAAACCACGAATGTCCAACAATCTTTCCAATCCTAGTCTTCCCTGGTAGCACAAGCCATAATCACTAGTGCCATGTAAATATCTGAAAACCCGCTTCACTGCTGTCCAATTCTCCTTCCCTGGGTTTGAGATAAACCTGCTCAATACTCCCACTGCATGTGCAATGTCTGGTCTAGTACAGACCATTGCATACATCAGGCTACCCACTGCACTTGCATATGGAACATGAGACATATCCTCCTCTTCTTCTTATGTCTTAGGACACTGTTCAACAGACATATTTGCACCTACAGGAATAGGAACACTCACCTGTTTACTATCCTGCATATTGAACCTCTGCAATATAGTCTCGACATACTTCCTCTGGTTTAACCAGAACTTCCTCTTTGCCCGATCTCTCTTAATTTCCATGCCCAAAATGTAGTTTGCAACACCAAGATCCTTCATGTCGAATTTGGAGAATAGTTGGGTCTTCAAATCTTGGATAATTTCTTTGTCATTTCCAATCAACAACATATCATCCACATACAAGACCAAATAAATAACACGCTCACCAATTAATTTAAAATAAACACAGTGATCCTCCTTGCTTCTGGTGAATCCAAGTCCCTGTATATAGGTATAAAATTTCTGATACCACATCCTTAGTGACTGTTTTAACCCATACAGAGACTTCTTCAACCTGCATACCAATTCTTTCTTACCCTTCACCATAAAGCCTTCAGGTTGCTTCATGTAGATCTCCTCCTCTAGATCCCCGTGAAGAAATGTTGTCTTCACATCCATCTGTTCTATCTCAAAATCAAATGCAGCAGCAACAGATAAAAGTAATCTAATAGAAGTAACTTTGGCAACAGGAGAAAAAATATCACCAAAATCAATTCCCAGCACCTGGGAATAACCTTTCGCTACCAACCGAGCTTTGTATTTATCCACCTTGCCTTCTACATTCATCTTCTTCTTAAACACCCATTTGCTCCCAATGGGCTTCCTTCCAGCCGGCAACTCCACCAGATCCCATGCATCGTTTTTGTGCAAGGATGCCATTTCATCATCCATGGCCTCCTTCCAGGGTTTTCCATCCTCTGAATCTACTGCCTCCCTGACAGTTCTGGGTTCATCATCAGTTATAGTTAAGGCAAAACCTGAACAGAAAGTAGATGGACTATACCTTTCTGGTTGCCTTCTTTCCCGAACCGATCTTCTCAAAGCTGGAGTTTGTGGCTCTTCATCTTCTGAGTCTTCTTCTGTTGTAGAGTCTGATTCATCCTCCTTTAGCTCAAACTCTATCTTCTCAGGTTCTTTTGGTAGGACTTCATGTTTAACAACATCTTTCACTTCTCTAAACACCACATCTCGGCTGTACACAACCTTCCTTGTTTCTGGGTTCCAAAGCTTGTAACCCTTTAAACCATCCTTATACCCAATAAAGATGCACCTTTCAGATTTATTATCCAACTTGGTCCTTTTCTCCTTTTGAACGTGTACATATGCATCACATCCAAATACCCTTAGATGTGAAATAGAGGGTTTCTTACCAGTCCATACCTCATGTGGGGTCTTATCCTCCAACACTGAGGAAGGTGATCTGTTAACTAAGTAACATGCAATCTCCACTGCCTCTGCCCAGAATTCTTGTCCTAACCCGGTACCACTGAGCATGCTTCTTGCCTTTTCCATCAGTGTTCTATTCATTCTTTCTGCAACTCCATTTTTCTGAGGTGTGTATGGAGTAGTCTTTTGTCGTGCTATACCACACTTCTTACAGAACTCTTCAAATTCATTCTTGCAGAACTCCCCACCATTATCTGTCCTCAGCGCCTTTATCTTCTTCTCTCTCTGGTTTTCCACCAGAGCCTTAAATTCTTTAAATTTGTCAAAGACTTCAGATTTCTTCCTCAAGAAATATATCCATGTATTCCTTGAGAAGTCATCTATGAATGAAACATAGTACACAAAATTTCCCAGTGATGGAAATGACATAGGTCTAAACACATCACTGTGCACAATCTCTAATATCTTGTTCGCCCTCTTAGCACCAGAAGGAAAACTCACCTGATTCTGCTTCCCATATACACAATGTTCACAGAAATTGAAATCTAGAGAGAAATTAGACATACCTTCTACCATACCATTTATATGTAGTATCCGAAGGCCCTTCTCTCCAATATGTCCAAGCCTTTGATGCCATAGCATGGTATTTTCTCCAGAGACAGCTAGACTTTCCGTCCCTCTTTTAGGAACCACAGAACTGTTACACCCATCAATAACAGTGCTACCTTGTAGCTTGTACAAAGTTCCAGTCCAAACTCCCTGCATTAATACCAGTGATCCCCGAACCATCTTGCAAGCATATTTCTCGAACACTATTTTTACACCTGCATCATCCATATTGCTTACAGAAATCAAATTTCTGGCCAATGCAGGAATATGCAGAACACCAGGAAGTGTTCTAATCCTCACACCTTGCATCTTCAGTTTTACCTTTCCACGTCCGACGATTCTGGCCTTCCTATCATCCCCTAGGAAGACATCACCACCATCATATTTCTCATACTCGTAGAACCACTCCCTATGGGGAGTGAAGTGAAAGGATGCACCTGAGTCAATCAACCATGGCTCATGATCTACATGTGTATTTGAAGAAGAAGCCAAATACACATCCCCACCTTCATCCGAGGTGGTTTTTGCCTCTGCAGAAGGACCTTCATCAGATCCCTTTCCTTTCTCAGGAGCTTTAGATCTGCATTCCTTTTTGTAGTGTCGTTCCTTTCCGCATTTCCAGCACACCTTTACAAACTTTCCAGGAGATTTAGATCTCCCTCTAGATTTAGATCTCCCACTCGAAACCTTATTCTTGTTTCTGTTCTGGGACCTTCCTCGTACATATAAGGCATCTCCATTTTGACCCTCCATATTTCTCCGTCTCATTTCCTCCGACAGCAAGGCTGAGACAATGTCATCAAAATTCAAGGTAGTTGTATTGCTACCTATTGCAATAACCAGACTGTCCCACGAGTCTGGTAGAGAACACAAAAAACTAATGCACTTATCTTCATCTGAGATTTTAATATCAACAAATGACAGCTGACTTACCACAGTATTGAAGGCGTTTAGATGCTCTGTCACTGAGTCTCCATCCTTCATCCTCAGGTTATACAGCTTTTTCCGCAAGAACAACTTATTCACCGGAGACTTAGATTGGTACAAAGTCCCAAGTTTTTCCCACAAATTCTTCACCGTAGCTTCCCTAGATATATTCAACAATACTGAATCTGAGACACACAACCGTATTGTGCTTTTAGCTTTTCGATCCAGTTTCTTCCAGTCTTCATCTGACATTGTCGTTGGTTTAGTACCTAGATCTACCGCGATCCACTGATCTTTATCCACCAGCAGATCCTCCATCTTGAGCTTCCACAACTCAAAACTCTGACCATTAAATTTCTCGATCGCTATCTTTCCGCCGCTCACCATATTCTTTCACCGCAAGAATCGATCTCGCAGATCTCCCACTGAACAGGGTCTACCTCAGGCCCGAACTAAAAACCCTCAGTAGCAAAGGCGTCCCCTTGAAGCTGAAACAACTCTGATACCAAATGTAGGTTTTAACCCTAAACAGAAATTATCTACATACGAATCTTATAACAGAAAATAAACAATAGCAAGAGCATAAAACATAAAACAAATAAACACAAATATTTTCCCCTAGATCCCAAATTGGGACAACCAGCTTGATTTTTCATTACATTCCTTTTAGTGTTACAACACATATATATACATGCCAAAGCATACATAAACCCCAATCCATTAACCCTGGATTAGAACATAACTGTAGTTCCCTTAACCAGATCTACAAAATACCAGGGGCCGAAAACCATCGTACCCCAAAACCATGTGCAAACTCATGCACAAAACATGGGTGGGTCCGCATATGAGTGGGACCGCATACCAAAATTTTTTTTTCGCCGGGGCGCTGCCGCCCCCTGTGTGACCCCCCTGCTGCGCCCGACACAACGTACAGCGCGTGGGGCTAGTCGTGGAAAGAATATAACACATACCCAACATTCATAATCCTAATATAGAGTCCAACATTTTGAATACGCATGTAAGCAAATAGTACCTTGATGATGTTAACATATTTAGCTTCTTGTTATGGTATTCTAATATATACCAACTAGGTTTCAATTTGCTAATATATTTCTTACAATGTATTAATAAGTTTCTCTTTAAGAAAAGGAAAATGCAATTTGTTTGTTATATTTTTAATATAAATGTTATGTTTACTTATCTAATAAGGAAAGAAGGATACATGTGTATTGTTTAATAAATTTTATAGTTATTAGTAATGTAAGTTATAAATTCAAGGAATTCATATCCATTATGGAAGAAAATATCCTAAAGTGAAGGGGAACAAATAAATATCACTCATTTAGGTCATAAAGCATAAAATATTGATTTTTTTTAATAAATAAATTCAGCGGCACACTAAAGCGGAGTTTTGAGAATTACTATATCATTCAAGCTATTTATTACTCCGTGTATATGGAGTTGTGAGTTTGATGTACTAATATTTGCATGTATTTTTTAATTATATGTACTAATTCTCTTATGTATAGGTTTGATGATCATGTCAATTTTGAATATTAGTAAAGGTGGAACATAAGCAAGACTTCCTAGTACCATTGGTGTGTGTATTGGACATGAAAATCTAATAGTTTATTGAGGAATTTTGTAATGTTGTTGTGTATATTGGGCATGAAAATCTAATAGTTTATCAATGAATTTAGAAGAAATTTAATTGTACATGTGTATATAGACAGTCAGATCAATTTGATTTGGGTCAAAGTGAGTGATAAAATAAATGTAAGCAAACAAATATAAGTAAAATAAAATTATATAATGCATTAATTAATAAAAATAACAACATGACTATTTCTGAAAAATAATTTAATTTTATGGAATATAAAAAATAAGATAGATTAACCAATACCTAAGAAACGAGATTCATCCTCCCACTGTCCTAAATTCCATGTGTCAGACACAATTTTTGAGGGATACATCTGTGATTCATTGGTCGAGCATGTTTGATCATATGGGAATCGTTGGGCTACCAAATCGAATTTGCCCAGTAGTGAGTCCCTCTATAAATATTTGTCACAACTCCTTAAAAGCTCAATTTGGGCTGCTTTATCTTCATTGTTGTGTCTCTCTCTTGTTTTGGGTGTGTAGGAGCGAGTAGCAAAGGGTTTAGGAGCATTTTGGAAGTGATTTTCCTTGTTTTCAGGGAGAGTGAGGAGTAGTTCAAGGGAAACACAAAGATGTGGGATGTGTTCCTTGATGGTATGGGTTTGGAGAGCAATGTTGAGTTGGCATTGGCCAACTTGGATCTTAATGATCCAGTGCTAAAATCTGTCACTCTTAATGATAGTGATACTCTTGAGGGGTCATCCTGCACACGAGTAGATGCAAAGATTGGATACAAAGGAGGAAGATGTAGAGGAGAGCAATGGTAACCATGAAAATGATGTTGATTTTGAGGATGGTAACTAATGAGCTACCTACTACATTGTAGTTGTTCTATATTTGCTATTTCTATTTTCCATTGTCATTGCTAGTCAGGAGTCTTTAGGACTTAGTATTTATGTAACACATTTTGATTTTGATGACTTAATGAGAAAAATGCAATTTCTTGTCTTTCTACTATTGAATCATTGATGAATCTGACATATTTTATTTGTATGCATAACCTAATAACTTACAAATTTACAATGTAAAATCTAGTTATATGTCTAAATCTGTATCATCATAAGAATTTATGTAATATAAAATCATTAAAAATCTATTTATATATATAAAGTGCCTTGCTTGTCTTGTTCTGAGAGTTACATTCCCAATGTTAAACACTCAAATTTTCATGTCCAGGGTGTTGAGTGTCCCCGTGTGAGGTAAGTTAGAGCACTACCTAATTTCTAAACCGAATACCAAATTAATATATAAAATACTTTATTTGTGAAATAAAAGGGTACTCCTACACAATACTTTGGCAAACCCAAAATCATAAAAACATCACAATTAAAACCCGCAACGATGACCTTTTTATTAACCCAAAATCATAAAAACATCACAATCAAAACCCACAATGATTACCTTCTTATCCCAAATCTTCATGCGAGAAAAAGAAGTGACGTTAATGTTGTTTGATAGCCAGAGGATTCAATCACACAATTTACATAAATATTTCACACACAAAACAATGAGCTGCAGCTCTTCAATTAATCTCAATCACTCTAAATCATAAAACTAAATACAGTGAACCTGGTGAAGGGTATTTAACCTAAATTGACATGCACACATTCTCACATAACTGAACTTGATCAACTCCCTTAACTCTCTCTCTAACTCACTCACCAAATCTATCTATAACTCAACTCAACTGATTCACTTCACTATTTGTCTAACTTTTGCATGCGGGAAGTAATTATATATTTTAACACTCCCTCTTAATTACGACTGCTAAACTAAAACATAAATCATGACAACTCAAACATGCCTGTTGGTCCATGTCACAGCTAGGCTTACAACACCCAATTTTCTTTTGTGAAACTTAAAAAAATCTACTATTAATGGCTTTGTAAATATATCAGCCAATTGATCACTTGTTTTACAAGGCTTCAAGTGAACTTCTCCATTGCTCACAAGTTCTCGAATAAATTGATATCTAGTATCATTATGCTTGCTCTTTTGATGAAACACACTATTCTTGGATAATGCAATCGCTGATGTGTTGTCACAATATATCAATGTTGATCCTTGCTATTGCTGCTCGAGTCCATTCAATACTCTTCTTAACCATACTGCTTGACATGTTGTTGAAGTTGTTGCTACATATTCTACTTCTGCTGATGATAGTGTCACAATAGGCTACTTCTTAGATTCCCATGCTATCACTCCTAAACCGAGATGGAACACATAACCAGATGTGCTCTTCTGATCATCCAAACTTCCTGCAAAATCACTATCTATGTATCCAGTCAATTATTTCTTTTCTATTCTTGAATACATTATGCCATAATCTTTGATTCCTATTATGTATCTCAGAATTATTTTTCCAACACTCCAATGTGTGTCTTTTGGAGTTGTCATAAATCTGGAAATCAAACTTACTCCCTGCATAATATCTGGTCTTGTCGCTGTGAGATACATGAGGCTGCCAACCAATATTTTGAATAGAGTTGGATTGAAATCTGCACCTTCATCATACTTACTTAACTTTATACTTGTTGCAACTGGTGTAGGTACAGGTTTGGAATTATCCATCCTGAATTTTTTCAACAAATCTTTTGCATACTTATTTCAACAAATAAAAATGCCTTTTTTAGATGGCTGAAATTCAATGCCAAGAAAATATTTCATGAGACCTAAATCTGTCATCTCAAATTATTTCATCATGGCTACTTTAAATTCATCTATCTCAATATCACCTGTAAAAATCATATCATCAAAATATAAGCAAACTATCAAAATTTGTCCATGCTCATTTACCTTTGTGTATAAAGTAGGCTCAATGCTGCTTCTGCAAAATCCATTATTGATCATATAACTATCGATTCTGCTATACCATGCTCTAGGTGCTTGCTTTAGTCCATAGAGCGCTTTCTTTAATCTATAAAATTTATCCTTTTTTCCTTCAAATTCATAACCTGGAGGCTTTTGTACATAAATTTATTCTTCTAGAAATCCATTCAAGAACACTAATTTGACATCCATTTGATATACTTTCCTCTTGTTCTGAGCTACTGTCGCTAGAACTGCTCTTACAGTATCCAATCTGGCTACTAGAGAAAATTTTTCCCCAAAGTCTATTCCCAGTTGCTACGAGAATCCTTTTGCTACAAGTCTTGCTTTAAATATGTCAATCTCACCTTTCTCATTCACTTTAGTATTGTACACCCACTTCACACCAATGAGATTTTTATCATTTGGTAAATCAACCAAATCCCATGTAGCATTTTTTTCAATTGAATTCATCTCTTCATCCATGGCTTGCACCCAATTGTCATCTCCTATTGCTTCTTGAATTGAAGAAGGTTGGAATGCCAAAAATGAAAAATTTGAGCTAACATCCAAATCATCATAAATATCTTTCAAACTTCTCATCTTTTTCTTACCATTACTTGATTCATTACCTGATTCGCTGCTTGGAGAATTATTATCTATGGATTTGCTTGAAGATCCATGATGCTCTGAAAATCTTGGAGTCCTCGCTGGTGTGACTTTGTTTGGTGTCTTCTCTCTTGGTTCTTGCTGCTCCTCTTCTTCTACATCATCCTCTTCCATCAATGGTGTTTATGCATCAGTCAGTGTGTCTACAATCCCATTCCATGACTCTTTTTCTTTGAACACAACATTTCTGCTAATGATTGTCTTCTTGGTGATAGGGTTATACAATTTTTAAGCTTTTTATTGCTCACTATAACCAGTAAATATACATTTTTCACTTTGATCATCTAATTTTCCTCTTATTTTCTTAGGCACATGTGCATAGGCTACACATCCAAAAACTCTGAAATAAGATGCTCTGCATGACATACCTGACCATGCTTCTTCTGGAACTCTGTTCATCATGCTCTTTGTAGGAGATCTGTTTATCACATAAAAAGCACATGCAACTGCTTCTGCCCAATACTCATTAGACAATTTTTTTTATTTCAACATGATCCTTGTCATGTTCATGATTGTTCAGTTCTTTCTCTTTGCTACATCATTATGTTGTGGTGTGTATCTGGTTGTAAATTGTCATTTGATTCCATGTTGTTTGCAGTACTCATGGAATGCCTTCGAATCATATTCTCCACCATGATCAGATCTCAAAACCTTGATCTGTCGATCACTTTGGTTCTCCACTAATGCTTTGAACTCTTTGAAATTGGAAAAAGTTTCAGACTTCTTCTTCAAAAATTAAACCCAAGTCTTCCTGCTATAGTCATCAATAAAGGTGAGGAAATAACAACTTCCACCAATCGATTGTGTCCTCATAGGTCCACACAAGTCGGTATGCACCAATTCAAGTGGTTTCTTTGCCTTGTAAGAAACTCCTTTCGGAAAACTTTCACGGTGTTTCTTTGCCAAGATGCAACACTCACAAGTGCTTGTAGGTTCTTTGATGGGAGGTAAACCTCTCACCATATGTTTCTCCTGCAACAATTTTAAACCAGAAAAATGCAAGTGTCCAAACCGAAAGTGCCATAACTAGTAATCATCAGAACATGCAGTTGTAAAAGAACTAACCTGGTCATTGTAGTTCATAATTAGAGGAAAGAGTCTATTCCTCGTCATCTGCACCTTTGTAATCAGCTTCTTGATTGGGGATTTGTCGTAAATATCACACTGTTTCCCCTGATAGATAGGTTTGTATCCTTTCTGCGTCAATTGACCAGCACTAATAAAATGGTGTTTGAGTCTAGGGACATAGTATACCTCTGATATGGTCTTTGGCTCCCCCTGCTTGGTCACAATTTTGACCACTCCTTTTCCATCTACATCCATAGTCTTGTCAGTCCCCAAATTTACCTCTGTCTTCACTGAAACATCCCAATTGGCAACCAAATGGTTGTTGCATGTCATGTGGTTACTGCAACCACTGTCTAATAACCAGACCTTATTAGACGGTGCATGCAGGGTGTTGCATGATAGAAACATAGAGTTAGTATTCTTTGTACTAACATTAGCTCTCTGATTGCCTTGATCAACAATCTTCTTCCTACAATCATGAGCATAATGACCAAATCTATTGTAGTAATAACACTTTACCTTTGATTTGTTAGACCTTTGATTGTTATGAAAGCTTATGTTGTTGTTGCTTCCACTTTGATGCTCATGATCTTCTAGGCCATCCCTGTGACCACCATAGCTGCTGCCTCATCCTCTGCCTTTCAATCGACCTCTGCCTCGACCTCTTGAAATACAAACTTGAATTTTGAAGGTGTTTTCTAGAGTGGAATCCTTATTTCTTTCTATCCTTGCTTCATTTGATAGAAGAGATTTCATTAACTCATCAACTGTTAGTTTTTCCAAATCCTTCGCTTCTTGTATGGCTGCTACCACAACATCAAACTTGGTAGACAAAGATCGAAGAACCTTCTCAATCACTATTCGATCTTTAACATCTTCACCATAGATTTTTAACTTATTGATGATAGACATAACCCTATTCATGAAGGAATCACTGTCCTTTGTCTTCTTCATCTGTAGATTTTCAAAGTCTCTCCTAGTATTCTGCAATTTGATAATATTAACTTTGGCCATACCTTGATAGCTTGTCGCCAAAGTTTCCCATGCCTCGTTTGTTGAAGAGGTTATCATGATCTTCTGGAACACTACTCGGTCCATTCCCTGCTGGACAAGAAGTAACGCTTGTGCATTCTTTTGCTTGTCTTTCTTCCATTGTTCCCTCTCTGCATTATTGAGGGCTCGTTCCTCTGCATCATCTTGAGGTTCTACAAACCCGAACTTGACATGATCCCATACATCATGCACTTTTAGCATAGTCTCCATTTTAATATCCCACACATCATAATATTTCCCAGTGAAAGAAAGAAGTTGTGGCTGAAAATTTGATGTGGCCATCTTGCCTCAAAAAAAAAAGTTTTCTCTAACAAAAGCCTTAAATTTCTCTTTTTTATGTGCTTGGCAAAGCTTAATAAATAACCTTAACACCCTAAATTTTGTAATTTTTTTTTCTTAATTTTATAATAATTTATAAAAAACTTTTAAAAAAACCTTTTGATTATATATATATATATATATATATAATCTTTATTAAAAAAAAACTTTATATATAAAAAAAATCTAAAAAAAACTTATGAATAAGGCCCTTTCACGTGAACTGATATAAAACTTTTTAATAAATCAAAACCAAATCCACGTATTTTTTGGTTTGATTTCCCAAAAACCAAACAAGCCACCCAGGTGACTTTTTAATATAAAATATGGTACCTTTCGAAGAGGCTCATGCTCACGTATCAACCGTTCTTTGACTTTTTGGCTTCCTTAAATACGTTTGTCGGCGATTTTTTTAAAATGTGCTCACGGCTATTAGCCTCACTGTCAGCCTCACGGCTGACACAAAATCTCCGCAGTCTCTGCAGTTTGTCTGTCCAAGGAATTTTTTTATTTTTTTTTAAATTTGACGGCCTTCTGCTCTTGGCCTTCTTTACTGGCTCTGCATGACCACGGTTGGATAGCCAGAAGATTAAATCACACAATTAACATAAATATTTCATACAAGAAGTAATTATTTATTTTAACAAATGCAAAGAATTAGGGAGAAAACCATGCATACTTAAACTCGGCCGTATAATAGAAATTATATCAATATTTAACCCTTTCTTACCTCGGTTACCATTCTTTTTGCCAGTTCCATGTACCCCACCATCTCACAGTGCCAGAAAGGTCCTTTACATCATAACCGTTGAGCCAAAAACCTTGTGACCGCTTATCAACAGTTTTCAGAAGACTATTAGTATGAAAATATTGAAACAAAGAAACGATTCCATGTATTTGTGCGTCGGGAGAATTTTAGGAGATGGCGATGTTACCAGAGATTTGGCCATCCTTCCCGCAACAGTCAGAGAAGACTGAAATTCATATGGAAGCGAAGATTTGGCAAGCCCTCCCATATCATTTTCAGCTTCCTATTTTATCCATGTTGCCCATGCGTGTTCTTGCCAAAATGAGGACTCTTTCGAGACAATGGAAAGAAATGATATCTTCCAATGGGCAGCAAATAATTGATTCAAATTTTTTAGTGCACTCCTTTCCATGATTTTTGTTTCAGTTGGACTGGCCCTGGGAACATATTGTGGGGACTTGGGTTATAGAATATTTAAAAGATTATAATTTAGACATGAACATTTAAAAAGTTCCTTTACTGGTTGATATCATCATTGTGGATGCCTACCGGAATATCTACTATTCTCACAGAAGAGGAGATAGATTGGATCTTTGCATAGGCAATTTAGCTACTAGGTCTCGTATGCGCTTGCCTTATCCTTAGCCTCTCTGATGGAACTTCATCGCTATGGATATTGATCCTACCAGGAGGCACTGCACTGTTGTGCTCGAGGAAAATAATATTGGATGGGGACAAGAAGCTCACAATAGTATGGTGATGCAGATTTATGACTCAGAATCCAATGCATGGACAGTTGTTTCCATGACAATACCACTACTAATTTTCCCTAGTGGAAAGGGTGTCTTCTCTAAGGGAAAATTTTACTAGATTACCTCTAGTTATGGCATTTTTCACGTGATAGGATTTAGCATTGCAGAGAGATGTTGGGAAGAAATTGGATTGCCTCAGGTTTATTCATGTGAAAATCTACCAAAACGGTTTGAATTAGGTGGATGTGATGGGTGAGTGGTGTTAATGGTTTATAATAATTCTTGTCGTTGTAGTTGCATATGGAAGGTGAAGGAAGGGCCAGGCGTTCTGGAATGGTGTGAATCGAATCCGATTGGGAGGCCAGAAGGCCCTAACTTTTATATTGTCAGAGAAAATAACGGCGGATGGATGATGATGTTCGATTCAGAATTCAAAATAATGATATGAAATCCAAAGCGAACATTAACAAGGCACATCACATTGCCTTCTCTCGTACGCTTCCCAGTTTTCTCCAGAATTTTTGTGTCAGACTTCAAATCCAACAATGTTTCTTGGCCTTAGGCAGCGATCTTGAAATTAGATAATTTAATTGATAATGAATCAGAGAGGCATTCAACTTGTTGGAATTTCTGAGAATCCTAGAAAAAATTATGGAGAGAATAATAATCTCCTTCTTAACACAAAGAAATTTAAAAATTATTTCTTCACAGAACAGAGATTCACACTTTGAAAAATTCTATTTCATTAACTCAAAAAAAAATATTACAAGATCTTTGTCTGACTAAGGGATTACAAAAACTTAGACTGTTGCAACAACGCAGTGCTAAAACAACTGTCTCTCTTCAAAAAATAACACTCTGTCTCTATGTAAAAACTTGCCTTTGGGCTCTCTTTTTTTCAAAAAAAAACAACACTGCTATGTGTAAAAGTTACATAGCCTTTCAGGCCTTTTTGTTTATATATGTCGTGAAATATAAAACATAAAAACAAACCTTTTTAAAATAAAACTAAAACTATTATAAGACCTGTGGGGCCCTATACAAATAATGCGCATATAAAATATATCATATGTTAAAAACATACGTATATGTTAAAACATATATTAAAAAAACGGTTTTATAAAACCTGCGCGATAATAAAAACATTTAAATGAAAACTTTAACAACATTAAAACTTTGCAACCCGCCAGACTTCAATAGAAATTTAACCGAATTGCAATCAACCATTTTGCGTTACAAAACAGTCTTGTGATGTCAGCGCTTTGGACGTGTTATCAATTATGAAATCCGCCTTATAAAAATACATCATGTCCAAAATTTGGCCTGGGGTACGATGAATTTTGTGTGCACGATGAAAATTGCAATAGGCCCTATAAATCATATCGCGTTCGGATTTATGCTACTGATGCAAGCCAAGTTTGTGACGCGAAAATTCTTTATCCATTGCGCCTCATAAATATTTCGAGTCCAAAACTTTGCAATTAAAACGAGCCCAAAAAAACCCGCTCCAATCCATGGCTGCCACATGTCCTCCGGTTGACTGGTTATGGTGTGGGACCACCAAAACACTCCCACGTACACAAAATCAAAAACAACTCTGTTTTATAAAAAAAAAACTTTTCTTTCTGTATTAAACCCAAACACACTGTTTCCATGTAAATGAAAGCTCTATTTTTCTTTTTACAAAGGACAAGCGCTGAAAAAACAACAGCTCTGTAAACACAAGATTGTAAGGGTTCACAAAAAAAAATTGATTGTTCACCATTTTAGCAAGAGACTCTATGTGCAGGGTTTTTCAAACATATTTGGAAAGCGGCTTACTATACAGAGGGTAGTTGAAAGTAACATTTCAACACTCCCCCTTAATTTCAACTGCTAGGTTATCAGTCATACCTAGACATTTTCTCAAAAAATCAAAACTCTTCTGCCCCAATGGCTTGGTCAGAATGTCTGCAAACTGCTCCTAAGTTCTACAGTGTTCTAAAACAATTTCACCATTGTTCACTAGCTCCCTGATGTAATGAAACTTTTTGTCAATGTGTTTTGTTCTCTTGTGAAACACAAAATTCTTGGATAACGCAATAGCTGAGTCGTTTTCACAAAAAATCACTATACCTTTTTCTTTCTCTTGGCTTAAACTCCTTAGCATCCTTCTCATCCAGATTGCTTGACATGATGCTACTGTAGCTGCCACATACTCTACCTCTGCTGTAGACAATGCTACAATAGGCTGTTTTTTAGAAGCCCATGAAATGGCTCCTGAACCCATGTGAAAAACATAACCGGAAGTGCTTTTCTGATCATCTGCACTTCCAACCCAATCACTATCAGTGTATCCAAATAAATCTAAACATTCTGAAGCAGTATATAAAATACCAAACCTTTTTGTTCCCTTAACATACCTCAGAATTATCTTTGTTGCCTGCCAATGTGCTTCTTTTGGCCTTTCCATGAATCTGGAAATCAAACTAACAGCATGCATTATATCAGACCTAGTTGCAGTAAAATACATGAGGCTTCCAACTATGCTCTTGTACAAACTAGGATCAAAATCCTTGCTACTATCCTCTCTGTTGAGTTTTAATCCCATCACTATGGGAGTGATTGCTACTTTGCTCTCCTGCACATTAAATCTTTCCAACACTTCATTAACATATTTTTCTTGTGAGATAAAAAACCCATTTTCATTTTTCTCTACTTCTATTCCTAAGAAGTACTTCAGTAAACCCATATCAGCCATTTCAAATTCATCTTTCATGACTGTTTTAAAACCCATATCAGTCATTTCAAATTCATCTTTCATGACTATTTTAAATTTTTCAACAAGGCAGTCATCATTGCCTCTGAAAATTACATCATCAACATATAAAACAACAATTAGCATTTTACCATCTTTTTCTTTGATGTAGAGGGTGGGTTTTCCCTCACACTTTTCAAATCCATTTTCTAGTAGATAGGAATCTATCCTACTGTACCATGCTCCTGGCACTTTCTTCAGCCCATAAAGAGCTTTCTTCAATCTTCACACTTTGTGCTCTTGGCCTTTATTTTCGTAGCCTAGAGGTTGTTCAATGTAAAACTCTTCCATTAACACTTCATTTAGGAATGCTGACTTCACATCCATTTGGTAAAATTTCCACTTGTTTTGTGCTACTATGGACAGCACTGCCCTCACGGTTTCCATTCTTGCAACCGGTGTGAAAGTTTCCTCATAGTCTCTCCCATGTTGTTGCTTATACCCTTTGACAACAAGTCTGGCCTTGTGTCTTTCAACTTTTCCTTCAGCATTACTCTTGGTCTTGTAGACCAATTTAACTCCAATAACTTCTTTACCTTTTGGGATTTCAACTAAATCCCATGTCTTGTTTCTTTCTATGGCATTAATTTCCTCATCCATAGCTTCTATCCATTTCCTATCTTTAATAGCATCCTCAAAATGAATAGGATCATCAACATAACAATATAAAGCAAGAAAAGAGTTCATACCTTCATTTGCTGCCTCTTGTTCATAAATGTCATTTAAATTTCTGAACTTCTTTCATCTTTCATTTGGTGTATGAGTGCTTGAAGTAGAACTCGAATCTCCTCCTTGTGGTGTTCTTGGAGAAGCACTTTAATTTCTCCTCAAGGGTGTGTCTTGCTATCCTTGTGTTGGTGCTGCTATTTGGGGATGTATTTCAGCCATCTCTTCATCACTTTCATCATGAGACAAACAATTTTTAACATTCACTGTTTTATTTATGCTTCCATCCCAAGCTTCCTCTTCAATGAACTGAACATATCTGCTCACAAAAATCTTCTTGGTGGATGGGTTATACAACCTATAAGCTTTGGATTCTTCACTATATCTAATAAAAATACATTTCTCCCCCTTGCTGTCCAACTTCTTCCTTAGTTGATCAGGAATGTGTGCATAAGCCACGCATCCAAAAACTTTCATGTGTGTGACACCTTGCTTTGTGCCACTCCATGCTTCTTCAGGAACTTTTTTCATGACTGCTTTTGTTGGGCACCTATTCAAAATGTATGCTGCACAATGTATAGCTTCAGCCCAATAATCATTCGGCAAATGCTTTGCCTTAAGCATACACCTTACCATATCCATGATTGTTCTATTCTTCCTTTCGGCAACTCCATTTTGCTGCGGAGTGTACCTAGTTGTAAACTGCTTATGAATTCCATTTTCTCTACAAAAACGTAGAAATTCTTTGGAGATATTCTCACCTCCTATATTAGTCCTTAGGAATTTGATATGCAGCTCACTTTGCTTCTCTACAAGTGCTTTGAAATTGAAAAATATTTCAAACACTTCACTTTTGTTTTTAAAAAAAAACCCAAGTTTTTCTAGTAAAATCATCAATAAATGTTAACATATAGTGGCTGCTAGCAAGTGATGGAGTTTACATTGGCCCACATAAATTTGAGTGGACAATTTCTAAGGGTGCTTTTGCCCTTATGCTTTTCCCAGATGGAAAACTTTCTCTGTGTTATTTCCCTAAGATACAACCTTCACAAAGGCTGTCTGTTTTCTCAATCAATGGCAAACCTCTTACCATTCCTTTTCTGTTCAAAAAGTTAAGACCTCCAAAGTTGAGATGTCCAAATCTTAAGTGCCACAGCCAACTCTCATCTTTTGGTTCACTTTGGAAAGCCTCTTGTGTCACTGCTGCTATTTCTTCTCCATTTTTCAAATCTTCTCTCATCCTGAGAGGGAACATCTGGTTCCTTGTCATCTTCACTTCAGCAATACATTGTTTGCTAGGTGGTTTATCCATAATGGTGCATACATCATCCTCAAAGAAAACATTGTACCCCTTTTGAACAATCTATCCAATACTTAAGAGGTTACATTTCATTCTAGGAACATAATATGGATTTATTTTCTCCTTTTCTTGTTAAGACATTTACTTCTCCTTTTCCCATAACAGAAACTTTACTATATGTCCCTAATGTGACTTCTGATTTCACATTCTCATCTAACATAGAAAACATGGCTATGTTTCCTGTCATATGGTTACTACAACCGGAGCCTAGAAACCATAAATCTTCACTCTTTTCCTCAACCATATTACAAGCTAAAAACAATTTATCTTGGCTGATATTTTCTCTAGTGAAATTTGCACTTGTTCTATTACTCATATCATGCTGCTTCTTCCTACATTAATTCACATAATGCCCATTATTTTTACAATAATGACATTGGACATTCGATTTATCATGCCTTTGTCCTTGAGCATGTTGCTGACCACTTTTCTGGCTGCTGCCTTGGCCTTGGTTCTGATTTGGATTGCTGCCCCTTCATTGAGCATTTGCTAGACTGTTTCTTCCACCTCTGTTTTGGCTTCTGCCTCTTCCTTTCTTGTTTCCTCTGGCTTGACCTCTTCCTCTTCCAAAGGACATATGGGTCTTAATGGCATGCTCCAGAGATGAGTTTTCATTTCTACCCAATATTTGCTCATGTGTCATCAGTGATGCATGTAGCTCATCAACTGAAAATTTTGTGAGATATTTTGTCTCTTCTATGGTGGTGAAAATCTCATCAAACCTTAAGGGTAGGCTCCTCAATAGTTTCTCCACAATTCTCCTTTATTCAAGAATATCTCCATGAGACCTTATCTGTGTGACCATTCCAATCACATGTGTGAAGAATGAGTAAATGTTATCTGACTCCTTCATGCAGAGAGTCTCAAAATCTCTCCTCAGTAATTGTAGTTTTGTTGTACTCACTTTCTTCGTGCCTTGATAGGTTGTCTTGAGAGTTTGACATGCTTATTTGGATCTCTTAGCTGCTGCTATCCTTGGAAACACACTCTCATGCACTGCTTGATACAAAAAGTAGAGGGCTCTAGAGTCCTTCTTCCTATTGCTCTTCAATAGTTCCTTCTCTGCCTGAGTTAAATCATTAAACTCATTTTCATCCACTGGTTCTTCAAAACCATCCTCAACAAGTTCCCATAAGTCTTGGGAAGAAAACAAGGCTCTCATATTTATTGCCCAGTAGTCATAGTTTTTCCCATTAAATTGTGGGAGCTAAGTATTACCTATACTCATGCTAGTGCTGGCTCCAACCATTCTTGCACTCTTAACTATGCTTCAAACACTTGACTGTGTATTTAAAATAAACTGATTGTTCTGTAAACAGTAATACAAATAAAATTGTATTGAGAAATACCTTGGATTCTTTTGACTGAGTCTTCACTCTGCTGGAGAAGCTACTGCAACAAGAAATCCTTCCTTCAGCTTCTTTGACACCTTCAAAGAGCCTGGACTAGCTCTAATACCATGTTGGAATTTCTGAGAATTCCAGAACAAATTATAGAAAGAATAATACTCTCCTTCTTAACACAGAGAAATTTAAAAATTATTTCTTCACAGAGTAGAGATTCACACTTTGAAAATTTATATTTCATTAAATAAAAAAAAAAACTATTACAATATCTTCCTCTGACTGAGGGGTTACAAAAACTTAGACTGCTACAACAACACAGTGCTAAAACAACTGTCTCTCTTCAAAAAATAACACTCTATCTCTATGTAAAAAATTTCCTTCGGGTTCTCTATTTTTCAAAAAAAAATAACACTGTTATGTGTAAAAGTTACATAGCCTTTCGGACCTTTTTGTTTATATATGCTATGATATATAAAACATAAAATTAAACCTTTTTAAAATAAAAATAAAACTATTATAAGACCTGTGGGGCCCTATACAAATAACGCGCATATAAAATATATCATATGTTAAAAACATAAGTATATGTTAAAACATATATAACACAAAAGGTTTTATAAAACCTGTGCGATAATAAAAACATTTAAACGAAAACTTTAACAACATTAAAACTTTGCAACCTACCGGACTTCAACAGAAACTTAATCGAATTGCAATCAACCATTTCAAGTTACAAAAGAGTCTTGTGACGTCAGCGCTTTGGACACGTGATCAATTATGAAATCTGCCTTATAAAAATACATTGCGTCTGAAATTTGACCTGGGGTATGGTGATTTTTTTGTGCGCGACGAACATTGCAATCAGCCCTATAAATCATATCACGTTCGGATTTGGGTTGTTGACGCAAGCCAAGTTTGTGACACGAAAACTCTTTATCCATTGCGCCTCATAAATATTTCGGGTCCGGAACTTTGCAATGCAAACGGGCCAAACAAAAACCCACTCCAATCCACGGTTGCCGCATGTCCTCCAGTTGACTAGTCATGGTGTGGGACCACCAAAACACTCCTGCATACACAAAATAAAAAACAACTCTGTTTTATAAAAAAAAAACTCTGCTTTCTGTATTAAACCCAAACACACTGTTTCCATGTAAATGAAAGCTCTGTTTTTCTTTTTACAAAGGACAGGTGCCGAAAAAACAACAACTCTGTAAACACAGGACTGTAAGGGTTCACAAAAAAAAATTGAATGTTCACCATTTTAGCAAGCGGCTCTGTGTGCAGGGTTTTTCAAACATATTTGGAAAGCGGCTTACTGTACAGAGGGCAGTTGAAAGTAACATTTCAACACAACTTTCAGTTATATAAGTTGTTTCTAAATTTTGTTGTCTCTCATCATTTTTAATTAAGGTGTTTGTAAATTTGGCCGGTTCCCATCATGTTGTATCAAGGCTCTTACATACCAGGATTCTACGAGATTCTCCAATTCCTCTCAAATATGTTTAGTTGTTGCAGAGAATTTTTCAATATTTTGTCTCTTGCTGTTTTAATTTTACTCTTTTAAGGATATGTAAAATTGATTTGGAAACATAAAATGGAATGAAATTGTATTCATCTTTGTCATCCAATGAACACGAAGAAGGAACATGTAATTGGGGTTTGGGGTTTCCATTTATGTCCACACGAACAATGCAATGCAGTGTGGCAAAAGAGTTTAGCATTTCCGATGGCTCTTTTATCATTATTATCATTAATAATTTATTAAATATTAATACGAATTTGCTTTAATTTTAATTTATTAAATATTCACATCTTATGTATAATGTAATGAACTTTTAATTTTTAATTTTTTTTACAATGGAATTATATTCGTATATATAATATATTAGTATTTATATATCATTTAATTTATGTAAAAATAAAATTATATTGATAAGTATTAATTTTTATGTATTATTAATTTTATGCACAATTTAAAATTGTGTTGGTTTTCTATGGATGAATCAATGATACAATGTTATTTTTTTTATAAACCATATAAATTTTTAATATTTATTTACAAAGTTCATATTATATTAATAGTATATAAATTAAATATTTTTAATAAATTATATACTAATATATTATCTTAAAAAAATATAAATTTAATATTTTAAATTTTTTTTTTTTTTTTAAATTAGATTTTTTTTGGGTTAAGGATATCAATGTATGTGTTAATGAAAATATAATAATAATGATAGTTATCATCTTTACAAAGAGTCTTTTCTTGTCGGTGCTTTCCAACAGGGTGGGGACGGGCTATTGCCATCCCATTTGGCCATGAAACAATTGGTAATAAAAGGTTGTTTAATATGAGGTGCTTTCCATTTTGCACTCAAATGCCATTCTCATTAAACATCACCATTGTAGCCCTCATTCCATTCACATTTTCTTTGACTACACTATTATCACCCAACCTATACGCTAGAGTGTCTCTTGGGTGAAGGATCACTCTCAACAGTCACCAAGCATGGCAATTATGGTCTGAATCTCAACACTCCAAAGTTATAATAATGTTAGCCATTAGGGAAAGTAGATCTATAGGCATTGGACAAGAATGAAAATTGTAGAAAATACCCTAGCTGTCCATGTGAAAGTCTATGGTAACTCTTAACTTTGGAAAAACCAACCCATCGTAAAAAAATAACTTCGTACATGTGAGGTAGCTTCTCTCTCAAGCATGGCCATTCATTTCCCTTCCTTGTTTTCTATTCGGTTTTTTACTCATGGCGTTCTTGCTTGGTATGCCAATCCTTGTAGCCATTCAATTTTGTCACTATTGTTGACTCTAAGTTACTTATTTCACTGGGCTACTCCTCCCCTCATCCATCACATTATCTTGTGATACTCCCCTAGGCTGGCACTTCTCCCCCCATCCCTCTATCGTTCCACTAAATTCACTCATATGTCTAAGAATCATGCATCGCTTTATCTTTTTCACTTGGAACATTCGACTATGTACCTTTGTCTTCTTCTTGATACTCCTCCTCGTGTAAATTTACCTCTTGTCATTACATGTACATCCATCATGCCTTACCAATGAGCCCAAATTCATAGGGGAGTTCCACATTACTAGGAATGTGCCAGTGAATGAAATACATGTATTCGCCACAAATTTGAAATAATATTTGCTCAATTTCGAGATCTTACCTCAAGCCCCATCCAAGAAGAGCTCACCCATTCTAAGTGGAAAGAGACCTCCCAAAGGCACGACTTCTTAGAGATTACGATACTACTTGACATGTTGTGTAAGCACCTGATATTGGACATAAACGTAGGTGCTTCAATCAGTGCATGCACAAAGTGGAACTATATTAGCATATGAAATTCCTCTTAGGAAATGTTCTCCTAGTTCAACATGAGTGCAGAGAAAATATCCTCATCTCTATGGAGCATTCACATAGGCACATGATGAAACTAGATCATCGAATCGAGTGCATTGAGAAGAACACACCCTCCCCCCCCACCTCCCCCCACGCCCCCCTCCACCCACTAGAGGCACACCGAGTGGAAACAAGGAACTAATCTAGGTCACAACAGCTAATTCAAGTCCTTCTACTTAGTCTCTTGCCATGTCTTTGGTTTATAAATTTACTATTTACTTAGTTTGCTTCCTTGGTTGTGAAGGCTCATATTTTAGGTTCTATATGGTAAATTTTGAACTTGTAGGCAACTTGATGTATTTTTCCTCTCGAAGGAAAGTGAATGTTTCGATATAGTCGAGTTTTCCTTAGTGATTGACCATTTTGAAACTTTCAATGTTTTCATTAAATTTCTAATTTTAAAGGCAATATAAATTTTACCCCACATAATAAAATAACATTTTTTGTCATTTAGTAATACAATTTTGTATTATAAATATCATATTAATAATTATAATTATTTATTGAGCTTGCATGAATTTATCTTAGTTCAAATTATAAATAATTTTCTTTATATAATTAAATTTAAATATATGATAAAATTAGATTAAAATAAAATGTAAAGGAGTTTCTCTTCTATATTCTTTCTTTTACTAAAATATCAAATATTTCCCAACCTTCTATTCATATTTAATATAATGTTTTTGGTTATTAAAAATTATTAAATTAATATAAAAAAAAGTAAGAAAAGTATGTATGTGCATTTCCTTATTTCAACTTACAAGAATAATTTATTGTTGTCACAGAAGGGGAGATAGATTGGATATTTGCATAGAAAATTTAGCTACTAGGTCTCGTAGACACATGCCTTATCCTCAACCTCTCCTATGGAACTTCATTGCTATGGATTTTGAAGCTACCAGGAGAAATTGCATTATTCTACTCTTGGAAAACAATATTGGATCAGTACAAGAAGCTCAAAATTGTATTGTGATGCAGATTTATGACTCAGAATCCAATGCATGGATTGTGGTTTCCATGAAAATCCCATTTCTTATTTTCCCTAGTGGAAAGGGTTTCTTCTCTAAGGGAAAATTTTACTAGATTACCTCTAGTTATGTGTTTTCGCTGCTAAAAAACCCTCCAAAATTTTGGTCTGCACCCAAATTTTGGACCCTCTTTTGTTCTTGCATATTTCCTTCACAAGCATTAAGACTCATTACATGGGTTTTCTCTATAAAATTTGGACCCTTTTGCAAGAAAATCAAAGTGTCATCGTTTCACGTGATAAGTGTCGTACATTGCAAAAAACATTGCTTTAGTGATTTCAATGGGTTATATTTGTGGAAATGAGGTGATCCTACCATATAAAAAACTTTCACACTCATTTCAAAAGTTTTAAGCATTGTCACACAAGTGTCGCCAGTCTCATCATGAAGTGTATCTTTGGTGTCGCATGTGTCGTAAGTTGTCACAAGGTTGTCGCACTAGGGGAAGTTTGTTGTTCATGTGTCACAGATGATCTATGATGTGTCATCAAATGTTCTAAGTGTGTTATCACAGTCAAATCTTATCACTGTTCACATCACCTTCATTAATCCCACACTTATCCATATCCGAAAAACTTCTTGACCAAGAAACTTAGCCTCATTTAGCCTCATGAACTCTGCATTCATAGTATTAGCCCTCAAGTTGTAGCCTTGCCTCTTAGCACTACGCAATGTGGCTCGGCCTTCGACCCTAAATTTTTTGTAATTCCTATCTCCTATCCAGTTAGTATTGCCCATTACAAAATCACAAGGATCAAGCCTCAACCCTAAGCTCTTGAAATACTCAATTGCACAATAACCTGGCCTCCTCTGCCTTCCAAAACTACATAGTGGGAAAAATCAGTGGTCAAGCCCTCATCCTGGCTCCCTAAGCTCCCCAACAATGCAATTTTTTTTCTCATTCCTAGCTTGAATTTCCCATTGCACAGTCTCAAGTATTAAACTCAACCCTTTACTTCCTTATTTTCCCAATTTTGCAATCACTGAGCCTCTCCCTCAGCCTATCACTTAGTTCCGGCTCAATGAGTGGATCATCATGCAACATGTTAGACTAGCGGTTTTTTGGACTAATGACGTCTTTTCAGGAGTGAATTGCGGATGCAAGTACTCTATCATACCATGGAAGGATTATGAAGAAGGAGATAGAGAAGGAGAACATGCTAGAAGACACATTTGTAGCTGAATATGAAAGCCAGTCAATTAGGAGAAAGGAAAGGGACACCAGTTTTTTATTGTAGCTTAAGATATAATATCATCGAGGACTCCCTATCTCCAAGCCATATGGAGGTGGATAAAAGACATTTTTAAGAAAACGTAAAGTAAGAAGCAACAAGAATGAATTGATATTTCCATGCCATCATATAGTCCATCTCATTAGTTTCATTCCATGTCATGTCATGAGTCACGATATGCCACATCATTTTGTGGATTATCTAAATTTTTGTTTGAAAATGTACTCTAAAGTTGAAGTCCAAATGACATGTATAGAATTTTAAGAGTGATGTAAAGTCGAAAAGTCATGGGAAGTCAAATAGTCATGACATTAGTCAAAGATTCACAACAAAGGTGAATCATCACCTCCCCATTTGTTATATATACACCCTCATAGTATGGGAAAAGGAATTTTCACCTTGGCTCCTCCCACAAGTCATTAGAGATACATGCTAGTTATTTTATGGAGAAAGGAGTGGCTCCAATGCTCCACTATTGGAGCTAGTGGTGTTTGTTGTATATATGTGTCTTGGGAATTTTCCTTAATATCATAAGCTTGATGGCCAGTACATTCTTCATGCATGGATTATGAATTTTTGTAAGATTATGTTGTGAATGTTTGTAATTCATGTTTTTTTTCACATGTGCTAAAGTAGTTGAATTTTTTGAGTTATTTTAGTGCTTATCATATTGAGAATTTGTTGTAATGGTTTCTACATTTGTTTCATCTTTGTGGAATATTCTGCTATATGTTAGACAAACCTTTCTTGTTTGTGTTGGTTGTGATGACTGTCACATCTTTGTGCACTATCCCATTAGGTATTATAAATATCCCTCTTGTTTGCGTGTGTCTATACTAGGGTGCTACTATTACCTCTCTCTTAGGGGTTCACTTCTCTTCCCCCTACATTAGAATAACCTTGACACACTTATGACTGAACACTCACTAGGCACACTTACTTTCTTTTTGAAGGCACATATGCACTCCTCTCTCTTACTGATAGTTAGAGCTAAGGAAAACCTTCAAGAAAATGGTAATCGGGTCATATTATAGATGTTGATCCTATCCCAAATGGTGTGAGGTATAATTGGGACAACATATCGAGTGGACCCCTTGAATGTTGGTAGGTCCAGCGTTGTCAAAAATTTTGGTGCTAGAAGGAGTGAAGTCAACTTTCTATGGCTGAAAACTCCACCCACCCTCTCCACACTTCGTTTGGTCAAGGTAGAAATATTCCTAGCATCTCCTCTACTAACATTCTCGAAGTTGACAAATCTTATCACCTTTTTCTTGGAAAAACTTGTGAAATCTCTTACAAGCATATTTGGGTTATCTAGCCTATAGCCTCACATTTTGCAAAGGCCATTGGATTGATCCTTGGATTATATAATATTCCATATTTTCCAAATAAGAACGCAACCACTCCTATTGGGATAGTGGTTTCGACAGTTGAATATTTAGTTCTCGTCACCATTGAAGAGTTATCACAGACTGCAAAGAACATAGAGAAACTAGAGTAGCCTCCATATTTCAATAGAGGTGACAGAGACAACATTGTATTCTTAGATGACACATTCCACGAGTTAGGAAGTCATGAAGAGGAAGAAGAGGATCCTTTATATTCTTACAAGGAGGAGGATTTTAGAGATGAATATATGGTGGAAAAAGATATGGATTGGATGTCTTGGGGCTCACTCTCTCTACTGGGTGTGTGGCACAAGATGAAGAAACACCCAGAGAAGCTATTAACGAATTATGATGTTGACAAAGCAGTGAAAGCAGAGGAACATTTGGAAAACTTCTACCTGCATTTGAAAATGCTTTAGGTAGGTTACAACGATTTTGCACATATAATTTTCCCTTGTACCTTATATGGTAGAGCATATGGTACCACAGTATTCCGCCGAAATTAATCCAAAATTGGAGGGGATTTAAAAAGTTGTTTCTTGAAAAAATTGTTGATGATAAAACCTCGTCCATGTTATTGAAAGAGCTGGGAAATTTCAATATGGAGTAGAAAGAGAAAGATAAATATTTTAATCAGAGGTTTAATTGCATATTAAATAAATTTCCTCTGAATATGAAACCTCATGACTCCATCACCATTGATTATTATACTTATTCCTTATGAACATACATTCTGTGGTTTTTTAAGCGAGCTGTGAAAGAAATTCTAACATAAAACTATGAAGCCATTGAATTTGAAATTGAATTGTGTGCAATCAGAGTCATTGTGGATGATTAACCATAAAAATACTCCAAATACATGGGTAAAATGTCTTAGGGATCATCAAGTAAGGCTAAGGAGCTTGACTGAGATGATCAAGTATCTTTCCAATGAATTGGCAGAGTTGAAACAAAGGTCAAGCGAGACCACCATAAGTAGAAAGCCTCCTAAATTCAAATTTATGAGAAGGGATGCTAACTCCAGAAATGAAAAAAAATAATCAACAATCCAAGTTTGCGCAAAGCTCGAATGTTGTGTTGAACGTTGAAAGTATGGGCATGCAAAAATAATATTTGTTTAATCAAGTGTATCATTCAGAAAATAAATGCATGCAATGGAATAACACCATGAACGCTATAGTTATACTATTCAACGATACAATTATTTCAGGTGATCCATATCGAGATAGCATAAGAGAAGGATGTATAAATTATAAAACAAGCATGTATATCATGGATTCAATCTGTTCTACAATGTACTAAAGTTAAATACTGAATCAATTCTAAAAATAAAATGTGGAATTAAAAACATAATCACAAATTACATCAAGCAAAGAAGAATCAATCAAACCACAACACAGATAATTTCCTAGAGAAATCTTGCTACTGAAAACCCCAATATCTTCTACTGTATATTTAACATGGATACATGAAACAATTACATAAAACTCTTCTCACTAGATCCCTCTTGTACTCAGCTAATTGTCTCACACTATCTCAGATAAAACTGACCAATACTTAGCCAATTTACTTCCTCCAGACAACCTTCCTTTCTTGCATAATTTGTGTGGAATGCAATCTTTATTCCATACGATTTTTTTCCTTCCTAAACTGCGCAGGGATCATGGGAAATCTAATGGGTGTTTGGTTGCATGGGTGAAACCCTATAATCCTAGAACTGATAGTCAACTACCCTTTCACCTAGATCTCAACTAGGTCTCCATTGGATCTGACATGCATGCAACTAATAATTGTGAATTAATTAATATTTAATTCACTTGATCTCTCACTAGTGTATCAAACAGTTAAAACTAGCACAACTGAGTTTAACTCAGTTAACTGAGTTAAACTTATTACAACCTGCATTAACTAATGCACCACTGCACTTCGAACTCTGTTACAACTATAATTACTCTGCATGCCTAACTAACTACCTCTAACTCAAAATTCATGAGCTAATTTATTTTATCACACTTAGTTAACTATTACAAGTTATTTTGAGATTATATTACATTTTATTGTCCATATTAATTAAGGGAAAATAAGTAGACATGCACCAAATTTTTCCCACAATAGTGTAGGTGTTGCTAAGATGTGTGGTCCCACACTAGTGTAGGTGCTACTTGGACCTCCTGGTCCCACACTAGCGTGGGTGCTGAAATTTTCTCTTTGAACTTCAACAATCCCTCTCAACAAGAAATGGATTTTCCTTCACCCCCATCATGCCTCTATGGTATTCAAATTTTCTCCTGGTGGGTGCCTTTGCTAGAATATCTGCATCCTGATCTTCTGTGGGAATGTACTGAAGTAACACTATTCACCCTTGCACACAATATCTGAGATGGTGGAACCATATATCTATGTGCTTGGACCTATCATGAAACACAAGATTAATCAAGATTTTGATGGAAATTTGATTATCACAATGTATCAATGTCAGATCCATCTGAGAACCAAACAAACCAACCAAGATCTTTCTCATCCAGATAGCCTCACATGCAACTTGACTTGCTGCCATGTACTCTGCTTCGGCTGAACTGAGTGGCACAGATCCTTGCTTCCTGTTGTACCAAGAAACTATTGTTGATCATATTTTGAATATCCCTCCTCATGTGCTCTTTCTTTCTAATGGGCTGCTTGCCCAATATGCATATGTAAAGCCTTGAAGCTTCACTCCCTTTTTCTATTTGTACCATAGACCATACTCTGATGTTCCCCTCAAGTATCTAAAGACATGCTTCCCCGCCTTCCAAAAGAGCTTGGTAAGCTTAACCATAGCTTGACTCGGTTGGTTAAATATGTAGCAAATTTCTAGTCTGGTTTTCACTAGATACATCAGTGAACCAACTAACTACCTGTAGACAGTAGCATCCACTACCTCTCCAGAAGTAACATCCTATTTCCTCCAATTTCCTGGATGAGGAGTATCCATGGGTTTTCAGCTCTCCATGTGAACCTTACCCAGTATCTCTTTAGTGCACTTACCTTGAGAAACAAAAATTTCACCATCCCACTTCCATATTTCCAAACCAAGGAAATAATGGAGTCCCATGTCCTTCATTTCTAACTCCCTTGCAAGATCCTCCTAGCATGAGTG
The DNA here is from genome assembly GCA_034641835.2 of Pinus albicaulis. NCBI lineage: Eukaryota > Viridiplantae > Streptophyta > Pinopsida > Pinales > Pinaceae > Pinus > Pinus albicaulis. The sequence goes on along the minus strand of CM076577.1, from coordinate 989,052,896 downwards.
TACTAGCTACTCATCACTAGTCAAAATTAGATAATCAACATAAAGAACAATAATCAATAACTTACCCCCAACCACAAACTAGTACATGTTCACATTAGCTTCATTTTTGGTGAAGCCCATTCCAACGAAATAGTTTTATATCTGAGTGTACAAAGAATGAGGTGCTTGCTTTAGCCAATACAGTGCTCTCTTGAGTCGACACACATGCGACTCACTATCGAAGATCTCAAAACCTTTTGGCTGCTCTATGTACACTTCTTCCTCAATGACTCCATTGAAAAAAAAAATTTCACATCCATATGATGAATGCGCCAACCCATCTGCGGTGAGAGTGCAAGGATGAATCTAATGGAAGAGTACTTGAGTACCTTGCAATAGGTACAAAAGTCTCATCATAATCGATCCCATCGATTTATGAGAATCCTCGGGCCACAAATATAGCTTTGTATTTCTCCACACTCCCATCAAAATCTTGCTTTATCATGTAGATCCATCTAGATCCAACCACCAATTTTTCTACCGTTCTTGGGACAATATCCCATTCATTGTTCTTGACAATGGAGTCATACTACTCCACCATTGCATCAACCCAAATTGGTTGTTGCATTGCCTCCTGAAAGGAAGATGGTTCAGTAACAATACATTTTCTCATAAGAGCCATGTATCCACTAAACCTGTCTAGAGATTGTCTCTGTCAGTGCTGTGAAGTAGGGGCTCCTACATTTTCTACAGCATCAGGTCTCAATCTATCAGCTTTCGTGGTGCGCCTTCTGCCATTTCTGATAGATGACTCTGCACGACTGGGTTTCCGCCACTCCATGATCCTCCTCATGTGGTTTCTCCAAATATTGAGGCTCATTCTTGGGAACCAAGAGTTCCTCCTCTGCATCCAAGTCTAGCTCCCTCTCAAGGAACAACTGCATGGGTTTCTCCTCATCAAATTTTATATCCCGTCGCACAAAAGTCATTTTGTTGTTTGGAAAAAACACCTGATAGTTGTGGGGTGTTTCAATTTACCCCAAAAAAATCTCGATCTCAATTGTGGTTCCAACTTCTTCCTGGCATCTTTGGTCACATGCACATAAATAAATGAGCCATAAATCTTAAAGTGTGAAAAATCAAGTTTCTTACCAGTGAAAGCCTCTTATGGTGTACTCATGCCAAGTATCCTATGAGGACAATGATTTTGCAAAAATACCACAATGTTGCATGATTCTACCCATAGATGCATCGGTAGGCCTTCATCATGCAACATCACTCTTGCTGCACCCACAATCATTTTTTTCTTTCTTTCAGCAACCCTATTCTGTTGTGGGTTATGAGGTGCTATCAGTTCTCTTCAAATTCTTTCTTTACTGCAAAATTTCTTGAATTCGTTAGAGATGTACTCACCACCATTATCGTTCCTAAGAGCTTTCACTCGCTTCCTTGTGTCTTTCTCCACCAGTGCCTTAAACCCAAGAAACTTTGAGAATGTTTCATCTTTCTTCTACATGAAGTAGATCTAGCACTTACGAGAAAATTCATCAACAAATATCACATAGTACTTATGTTTTTTTGTCAAAACAATAGAGAATGGTCCACGTGTGTTTGTGTGAACTCTCTCAGGAATCCCCAAAGCTCAACTCTCCTTCTCATGAAAGGTGGCCTTTACATATTTTCCCATAGTACATCCTTGCATGTGTCTGACTACACAATTTTACCACTAGGAATACCAGTAGAAATATTTTGCATGAATTTTAAGGCTCCATAGGGAAGATGGCACAATCTCCTGTGCCATAATTCGCCCTCATCCCGGCTCACCACTTTGTCTTCCTTTCCCATCAATTCTACACAGCCATCTACATAAACCTTGTAGAGATTCTTAACTCAAATCCCAATCTTCTTCGCTTGTCCTATTGTTTTGTGTCGCAGGAAAGATTTTCCTTCACTAAAAACAACATCATAGCCTATATCCTCCAACATTATAACTGAGACTAAATTTTCCTTCAAACATGGTACATTCATTACATATTTTAATTGAAAGGGATTAAATGACTGTCTCTAGAAGGTAATGGTGCCAATCCCAGTAGCATTGTACCGCCCGTCATCACCCATTTCAATATGCATATGGAGATCCTTTTCCTCCAAGCTACTGAAAAGTTCCTTGTCTCCCATCATGTGAAAGGCAGCACCACTATAAAAATACCACATATATCCCAATGAACTTGACACCATGCATGCGATCAATGAGAAGTAAAGCTTAAATTTTTAGGCTGAAGGCTCACCAAATACATATCCTCCAACCTTCTTGTTCTTCTTATTTTGTGGACAGTTAGTATCATAATTCTCATGCTTGTGACAATGAAAAAACTTCACCCTGGACATGTCCCACTTCTTGCCATCATTGGACTTGGATTTGCAATAGAATTTATTCCCCTTCCCCTTCTTTTCCTTGCCAGCCAAAGCACAATCTTCTTCATCTTAATTGTTAGATGAACATCAATATTTGGTGTTCCGTATGAACTCCTCCTACACCAAATCTGACCACAATCATTCCCAATCATGTAGCTTCTCCCTTCCATTGATATATTCTTGATAACTGTGCCAAATCTTGGGAAGTTCTAGGAGAGATAAACTCACCAAATCATCATCAGCGATATTTATGCCAATGCTCACTAGTTCATCCCTACATTGGACAAACTTTGTTAAATATTTTGGCATGGACTCACCTTTCTCCATCTTGATCTTCCTGAGTTTATCTTTGAGTGCCAATTTCCTACAGTTACTACTGCTTTGAAATAGATCTGTCAAATACTTCCACATTGCATATGGTGTGGCTTTCCCATGGAGGCTTGAGACAATGTGGTCTCATACTCCCTCTAGTAGGATCCTCCTCGCCTTTGTCACTTTCTTTTTCCATGCATCAAGATTTGCAGCATTTTCCACAACGGGTTTAGGAACATCATTGTGAATGAATTCCTTCAAGCCATTGTCTTTGAGTACTGCCTCCATCTTGTCCTTCGAAGAAATATAGTTAGATCTGCCATCGAGTGCATACTCCAACCTCAAGCCATTCAAAGCCATTTCGATCCTGAATCAGTTGTAGCACCAAGAAAGTCTTTCTGCAAATTTGAATTCTATCCAATCACAAACTAAACTCCTCCTGCATTGTTGTGATTTCATGTTCTATGATACCATGTAGAAATTATACAAAAAACATGTATATCATGCATTCAATCTGATCTAACAATGTACTAATCTTAAATATTGAATCGCTTCTACAAATAAATTGCGGAATTAAAAACATAATTTCCAATCACATGAGGAAAAGAAGAATCAATAAAACCACAACACAGATAATTTCTTGGGGAAATATTGCTGCTAAAAACCCAATTATATTCGATTGTATATTTAGCATGGATACATGAAACAATTACATACAAATATTCTCACAAAAGTCATCATGTGCTCAACTAATTGTCTAACACTATCTTAGATAAAAGAAACCAATACTTAGCCAATTTACTTCCTCCAGATAGATTTCCTTGCTTGTGCAATTTGTGTGGAATGTAATCCCTATTCCATAGGAATTTTGGCCTTCCTAAGCTGTGCAAGGATCATGGGAAATCCAATGGGTGTTTGGTTGCATGGGTGCAACCCAATAATCCTACAACTGATAGTCAAATTCCCTTTCACCTATATCTCAACTGGGTCTCCACTAGATCTAACATGCATGCAACTAATAATAGTAAATCCTTAGTTGCATGTGATATCATTGATTGTGAATTAATTAATATTTAATTCACTTGATCTCTCACTAGTGTATCAAATAGTTACAACTAGCACAACTGAGTTTAACTCACTTAACTAAGTTAAACTGATTACAACCTGCATTAACAAATTCACCACTGCACTTTGAATGGTGTTACAACTAGAATTACTCTACATGCCTCACCAACTACCTATAACTCAAAATTCATGAGCTAACTAATATCATCACACTCAATTAAATATTACAATTTATTTTGAGATTATATTCCATTTTATTGTCCATCTAAATTAAGGGATAACTAAAATACACATGCAAAAAATTTATCCCACACCAGTGTCGATGCTACTAAGACCTATGGTACCACACTAGTGTAGGTGTTGCTTGGACCTCCTGGTCCCACACTAGCATGTGTGCTGAAATTTTCTTGTTGAACTTCAACAAAGGAATAGACTTCTTTTGCTAAAGAAACTACAAGTGTTTGGCATGTAGTAAACACTGAGTTTTATATAAGCAACTGAAAAGAAGACTGTTGAAGAACTGCCATAGAGTGAGGACTTGGTTCAAAAGAAAAAAATTAATATAAGTTGAGAATCCAAGGTTCGGTCTCTGTACTAGAGTTGACAGGGTAGAAACTGAAAGAAAAATTGTTAATAAATCTCATATTGTCGTTCAACTCAACTCATAACACTCAGGGAAAGTCTGGAAAAAATATTATAGTGAATAATACTTCCTCCAACACTAAAATAAAATCAATCTCTATTGAAGTATTAGATAAATTTACTCCTCTAGAAACTTCGACAGTGCCTGATATGCTTGATTATAACATAATTGAATTCATGAAGAAAACTCATGCAAACATCTCACCCTTTGAACTTACAAGGATCACGAGTCAGTGAGAACTAATTTTCCACGCTCTTGAATAGTTTTCCTCATGTGACAATGTTGCTTTGCATAAAGATCTAGTAAGTCTTTGGGTTCCTTAGAATCACACGTTTCCCTCCATTTTTTTTTACTTTTGAAAATTTTAATTATAATGTGTAAAATTTCTTAGTTGATTCTAGTACATCTATAAATGTAATGTTATTATTTGTGGCTAACAAAATCAATGCAAAATGGGATAAGACAAATGCATAGATCATTCAAATCGACAAGACTCTCTTCCATGCTATTTTCAAACTTATAGATCTTCTTATCCACTTATCATCTAATCAACGAGTTCACTAGTGCATAAATATAGTAATCATGGACATCCAGGAAGCATATGGAGTATTGCTAAATAAATACTAGTCAAACAAATTGCAAGGGTATTTTGTGACTGACTGGTCACATTTATGGCTTCTATACAAGGGAAGAAACAATCAACTATGGATGAACTTAAAGCCTTACATGAAAGACATTGTTACACCCTTCGATGGAAATAATGAATCAGTTTCTTTCACATAAATAATCTTTGGAAATTTCTTCTTGGATACTGACATAGGGTGCTAACTTTCTCAGCCTTCCCTGGTGCCACCAAACACATAGTTGGATCTCCTTCCTAGTCCAAATGGAGTGGATGACCTTTTTTACAATAGATAGTACTAATACTACTACTAGTTTAGGGCCTAGCTCTTGTACATATGATGTTTTTATTTTATATTTTGACAGTTCAAAGACATGGGAGGGATCTAGAGCTAGTTGTGTTTTAGTAGACCCATGACAGAGAAAACATTTTATCTCGAGCTACTTGGAATTAAAGTGTACTAATAACACTGATGAATATGAATCACTCATTATAGCCTTACAAAAGGCCATTGACCTCAATGTCGCAGCACTTAAAGTAGTAAGTGACTCAGATATTGTTGTACGAGAAGTACGTAACATATACATTGTGTGTCACCTCATTTCAAAAGTTATCACTAACAGGTATGGCATTTAATTTCTCATTTCCAAGATTTCAATATTAAATTTGTTCCTAGAATGTGTAACATAGTTTTAGATGAATTCACAAATGTTGATGGTTGGTTGTCACCTCTTAGGGACAATTTTTCTGTTGAAATTATTTATAAGACATTTTTCCTTGATAATATTACTAAATTTCATGTTTTTAATGATGACCAACAAATACTGCACTTCATGGAAACCATTGATGTATTTAAATATGCATATATTGAGGAAGACGAGCATGAACAAGTGTTGCAAGATTTGGCGTGCGTGAACAAGGAGAACCTCATGCTGAAGGGGATGGTATCATTGGAAAATATGTATGACTTGTAGAATCTCTTTAAACAACCAGTCAATGCTAGGACCCATAGTTCAACATTGTCACATGAACAAATAAATCTTGGAACAAAAAAAGATCCAAAGTTTGTGCATATTAGTACATATTTCACACCACAAGAGTGTAAACCATTCATCTACTTATTCAAGCAGTACCAAGATTTTTTCATGTGGATATATGATGAGCTAAAAAATTATGACACACGAATCATCTAACACGTTATTCTGATCAAGGAAGGGGAAAAGCCTTTCCAGCAGAAGTTGTGAAAGATGCATATGATGCTTGAGCCCCTTATTCAGAAATGAAATGAAAAAATTGCTAGATGTTTGGATCATTTATAAAGTGTGACATTCAACTTGGGTATCTAATCTGGTCCGAGCCAGTAAGAGGTCTAGAGAAATATGCTTATGCGTATATTTTCTAAATCTTAACTGCACCTTAAACAAAGACAACTACCCAGTTTTGTCTATGTAACATATATGATAGACAACATCTGGGGTCATAAAAGTTCTCTTTAATAGATGGATATTTGAGATACAACTAGTTTCTGGTCTCAGATCCTAGCAAACTAAAAACTACTTTTCGAACAAAGTGGGACACATTCACATTCAGAAGAATTCCATTTGGGCTAGTTAATGTTGGTGCGACATTGCAACATGCAGTGGACATCACATTTTACAGTTTGATTGGATAAAGTGTTGTGGTCTATCTTGAATATTTCATAGTGTTTTCAAAGAAAATATTTGACCACTTACACCATTTGAAGAGAATCTTTGAGTGATGTTGAAAATTCAACAAGAAAATTCTGATTTAATTTTCCCTTGAATTAAATTAGGAGAAAATTGTAATTACACATCACAAGATAACTTTAATGAGTTGAATAAGTTATTTTCAATTAGTTAGCTTAGTTAATTCAATTTTTGGCCCTAACTTGAGTTGTGTATAATGATTCCTAAATTCTAGGAGCCTACATTGAGTTAATTTCAGTTGTAACAATTTAATTCAATTAAATTGAGTTAAAGTCAGTTAAACTAGTTCCAATTGTAGGAGAAACTAATAGGAGGTCTAGCAGTGGGGTGAAACTTCAGTGTTCAACTAGTTAACTAATAAATCAGCCTTAATTAACTCATGTATGGATGAAATCCAAGTTACCTAGTTGAGATTGGACTTCAAGGGTAGTGTACTATCAGTTGTATAATTATCCAAGTTATACAAGTGGTGATTGTTCTGAGAGAAGGACCTATAGGGATTACGTAATTCAAGATGGTTATTTCCCTAATTAATAGGGAGTTGATTCCTTGAGAAAAAATGTAAGGAAAAAGGATCTTGGAAAGCATCATAATTAGCTAACTCTTTTCCAGAGTCAGTTTGTGAAGGAATGAGATAGATTATAATTGTGCAAAGGTCATTCAAGCTTGATAAAGAATTTTATTTCTTATCTATTTTATAATTAATTCAATACATATAGGAAGGTGTTTTGAGTAGGTGTTTTCCCCTAGATATATCCACGTGTATGTGTATTGATTCATGTCACATGATTTTGATATAGCTTCTCAATCGTGAATTTATTTTCATAGATGAGTAGAGTAAATTTGGGTATTATGTTTTAGAACATTACATGAGAAGTATTGAATATAAAATTAATTTCTAAAAGGTATAAAATCTATATTCACAATAGAGAAGATAATTTGAAGTTATTACAGGAGATTTGAATTTCAAGATCAGTATTGCAGGTTTTCTCCAGGACTGAGTATATGACTTTGATCCAGGTGGATATTGGTGGCTACTTGCCTATTCCACTGGGGTCACAACCATTGTCTATTTCAAATTTCCAGTTTCGACACAACTTACTATTTTTAGCATTTTTTCAGGTCTTGAACTTCAGGAGCCGTTTTGAGGCCCTAAACGACGTTTTTTGGGCATTGCTTTTCCGATGAATTTAATTCCAGTCCAATATCTACATTCACGGGTAGAAGTTGTAGTCCTCGGATATATTTTTCTAATGATGTATCATGTGCATCAAATAGAGATAGTATGCCAAAGTTACGACCCTAAGAAATTGATGTCCCAATTTACCACGACGGGGCCCATATTCTGGTGTTTCATCTTCTAGGGTTAATTTTTTTTTTATGTTTAGGGTATTCCATTGTTTCTCAATGATATATAGGCCTTCAAGCCTCATTGTAACACATATTTTAGAAGCCTTTAGCCACCACATATCTTCTCAGAGATAAGCTACCAACGCCCTAGCTAGTTTATTTCCATTTTTTTTATAAGCAAATTTTAGTTCTTTGATATTAATGAAATGAAGTGTTATTTACACTTCATCGTTGTATTTATGGTTATATGTATATTATATTGTGTTTCTGCATAAATCCAGATTAATGCTATTAGAGCAGTCTGCTTTTTTTTTATCCTTCTTTGCATGTCCTCAACGAGGTCAGGGTATAAGGAGTTAGGGCTCGATCTGTTTGAACCTTTGCAATATCAGCCTCACAAACCCTAAAAGCTGCCCATGGGGGACCAAAAAAGATGAGTGAGCATGAGATCCTATCAAAATATTTCTCGAGGAGGCCCCCAAAAATCAAAGGAACGCAATGATAGATAGCTTTACCCAGATTCTTCAACGACTTCCCACTGGTGGTGCATCTGCATCTGACAGCCACTTTGGAGGCACGAATCCCTTTAAGGTACAAGTAAAATTTGACATTCCCATATTTGAAGGTAAAATAGATGCATATGCCTTAGATATATGGTTGAATCTATTAGAAGGATATTTCTTGATTCAGGACTTTTCCGACTAGGGGAAGATTATTTTTGCACTCCTCAAAGCTACCCCCCATGTTAATGACTGGTGGGAAACCTACTATGAGAAAAAGGACAAGACATAAACCTCTTTGTTCTCATCTGTACCCACTTTTAATTCTTTTCGAGATGCCATCAAGGAACAATATTATCTCATGGGGAGCTATGAGGACAAGTACATACAATGGATCACACTATAGCAACAAAGGGATCAAGATGTGCATGAGGTGACGAATATGTTCCATACCCTGCGCAAAAATTTGGGTATCAAAGATTCAAAGAAAAATTTGGTGCTAAAGTATCGCAATTGTCTGCAAAGATATATTAAGGTGGAAATGGAGTTCCTCAGCATCTCTTTGCTTGGTACAACATACTAGTATGCTGCCAATATTGAGCAAAAATTCAAATAGAAGAAGCGAGACTTTGGATCTGTGAATAAAAAGAAAGGGAAAGGTTCCTCCAACCGCAAAAAAAAGGAGAAACCCAAGGCATGGTGGCTCAAGACAACCTGCCAAAGACGCAAGCAAATAAAAACACCACGAATCCAAAGAAGGACATGGGAAAGTGTTGTGAGTTCCATAAGAACTCCACTCACAACACAAGTGAGTGTAGGGTCAAGTAATCACTGGTGGCCGAGATGAGGGATTCTAAATTAGATGCATGCTCCGACTCTGAATCAAAACTTGACAAGGGGAATGAAAGAGGGAAACATATTATTTATGCGGATCCCAATGCCAATTTTGCCACTGTGAAGATCCAGAAGGAGGAATTGGAAGATCCAAAGGAGGAGGAGTATCTCTTCCACTCCCAGATGTGGGTAAATGGTTCCCCGCTACAGTTCATTGTCGACAATGGGAGCCAAAATAACCTCATTTCAATAGATGTCATGAAGCGGTTGGGCTTGCTAACCACAGCACACCCACATCCATAGACCATCAAGTGGCTTCACCAAGGACGAGATCTCCATGTCAGCCAGCAGTTCCACCTTCCCTACAGCGTCAAGCCCTTCACAGAAGAGGTATTATGTGGCATTGCTCCTCTTGATGTTTGTGATGTATTATTAGGCCAACCATACTTGTGGAAGTGACATGTTGTGTATGAGTCCTGGCCTCACGCTGTTATTGTTACTTTGGGAAATAAGCTATATAGGATACCAAAGGTACCACCGCCTACTGCTATCTCTTTGGTTAATGCAAAACAATGTAGTAAGCTCATTTCCAAAACCAGGAAATTTATTTTCCTGATGATCCACCCCCAGGGCAAGAAGAATATTGTGGCAATGACCTCCAGATAGGGCTCCTTTGCATGACAACAACAAATGGAAAAGGTCATGGAGGAGTAAGGGGACATCTTCACCTCACCCACAGGGGTGCCTCTGCATTGTCATTTCAAGCACCCCATTGATCTAACCCCTAGTGTACCGCTACCCAATGGACCAATATATCAGTGCTCTATTCTGGAGAATGATGAAATCAAGAGGCAGATTCAAGTGTTGCTACAGAAAGGTCACATCCGGCCGAGTTCATCACCCTGTGGGAGCCCAATCATGTTGGTACAGAAGAAGGATTGGACTTGGAGACTCTGTATTGACTATCAAGCGCTGAACAAGATCACTGTCCATAATAGGTACCTAATCCCACATATTGATGACCTTATGAACCAACTCAAAGGGGCGAAATATTTCAGCAAGAGCGACTTGAATCTGGGTATCACCAGGTACCAATCGAACCCTCCGATGTGTGGAATACTGCCTTCAAAGCCAAGGAGGGCCTTTTTGAAGTGAGGATAAGTGAAAGAAAAAATTATTTTGGTCAAAATATCAACATAAGGCATTCGTATAATTGAAACATCACCTTTGTTCTGCCCCAGTTCTCACATTACCAAACTTGCAACAACCATTTTAGATGGAGACAAATGCCTTTGACCATGCTATTGGGGCATTTCTTACTCAACAAGGGCATCTAGTGGCATATCACAGTGAGACATTGTCTGACACAGTCTGCAAATATCCCACTTATGACAAAGAAATGTATTCCATTGTGTGAGCTTGTCGAAAATGGAAGAATTACATTTTGGGGAAGGATATAATCATCCATACAGACCACCGACCCTTGTAGTTCATACAAACACAAAGGAAGAGCCAGAACGATCGCCATCAGAATTCGTCCATATATCTGCAACAGTTTCATTTAAACATCAAGTACAAGAAGGGTAGCACCAATAATGTTGTAGAATGCCTTAGCCGACCACCGATCGTGGCACTAACCACCATTCTCAAATCTTATGGGCACGAGAATTATTATTGGCCACTTCTCTACAAGAGTGATCCAGGATTCAGTCACACATACAAGGTACTCTTGGGGGTATGCAAGTTCCAAATTTTCACCTCCAAGATGCATTTTTATGTCACCTGGGACAGATTTGTGTTCCTTCAAGAGAGCATGCCAAGATGATATGGGAAGCACACTACAGTCGAGTCACATGGCATTTCAGGGTTGAGAAAATAGTGGAAGTATTGCAGAAGTATTTCTACTGGCCGAACCTTTGACAGGATGTCAGGAAGTACATCAGATCCTGCACTGCTTGCGCCATTGCCAAACTGACCATCAAGAAGAAAGGCCTCTATACTCCGCTGCCTACCTGTAGACCTTGGGAATCCATCTCCATGGATTACATGTCGGGCCTTCCTTCTAATAAGAATGGAAATGACTGTGTTTTCATGCTCATCGATATATTCTTCAAGATGGCCATTATGGCGGCCTGCAAGAAGAATATCACAACAGAAGCCACTGCTAAAATTTTCTTTGAACCAGTGTGGGTGAGCTTTGGGATCCCATAGTCTATCATCTCATATCAGGACAACAAGTTCCTCAGCACATTTTGGTCCAGCCTCTAGTCAATGTTGGACACCAAGCTCACCAAGTCCACAACTTTCCATCCCCAAATTGATGGCCAGACAGAGGTCATCAACATGATGATTGTACACATTCTCTACATGTACAATTCAAAGCATCCATGCACATGGGATGATAGCCTCCCTTATGTACAACGCAGTTATAACTGGGCTCTCTATAGCTCAACTGGTCACAGCCCCTTTCAGGTGGGCTTCAAATTCAAGCCACTATGTCCCATTGACGTAGCCATGCCATTTGTGGCTACTTAGGCCGATTCGGCTCATGTCCAGTCTAAAGCTAAAAAATCAAACAACTTCATCGAGTGCATTTAGCACATTTTCCAACAGGTTCATGAAATATTGGATAGATCCAATGCTTAGTACAAGCAACGACATGATCAACATCGGCTGCCACAGAATTTCCAGGTGGGTGACAAAGTCTGGCTACATTTGCAGAAGGAGCACCTCACTGGACCCCACCGTAAGCTTCACCTACTCTGATATGGGATATAGACCATCACCAAGGTTATAGGTAACAATGCCTTGAAGCTCAGTATTCCACCATTCATTGGTCTGAACCCAGTATTCAATGTGGACCACCTTTGTCCCTACTTCCCACCTCTAGTGGACACCTCTGACATTGCAGAACAACTCACATCAACAGAGTTAACCCAGACTTCATGGAAAAAGCCACCACTGATTGCATTATGGACATGAAAATAAAGAACACTCACCAATAGAAGATCCAATTATATCGTGTTTTCAAAGATGGTCAACTCCAACACCAAGGCAAGTGGTTCACTAGGGACCAAGTTCAGCAGAATTTTCCTCATCTCATGGAGGAACTCAACTCAATGGTGACCATTTCTTCCTAACGGAGGAGGAATGATATATGTGGATATTGGTGGCCACCTACGTATTCCACTTGGAGCCCCACCATTGTCTCTTTCAATTTTTATTTTTTGACACAACTTACTATTTTTAGAAGTTTTTCGGGTCTTAAACTTCCAGAGTTATTTTGAGGCCCTAGGCGACCTTTTTTGGGCATTTCTTTTCTAGTGAATTTAATTTCATTCCAAGATCTGCATTCGCAGTCATTAGTTGTAGTCGTTGGATAGATATTTCTAATGATGTATCATGTGCATCAAACAAATATAGTATGCTAAAGTTACGACCCCGGGAAATTTATGTACCAATTTACCTCGTCGGGCCCATATTTTGGCATTTCGTCTCCTAGGGTCAAGATTTTGGATGTTTAGGGTTTTCCATTGTTTCTCAATGATATATAGGCCTTTTAGACTCATTTTAACATAGAGTTCAGAAGCCTGTAGCCACCACATATATTCTCAGAGATAATCAACCAGCACCCTAGCTAGTTTATTTCCATTCTCTCTGTAAGAAAATTTCAGTTCCTTGATATTAATGAAATGAAGTGTTATTTCCACTTCATCTTTGTATTTATGGTTATATGTGTATTTTTTTTCATTCCTACATAAATCCATATTAGAATTCCACCAGACTCAGGCTCGTGTATGCTCTGGAAGGAACCAAAAATTTTGTGGCATGGAAGATCTGTATGGAGGTAGTATGAGATGACAATAAGCTACTACATTACATCAATAGATATGTAATAAAAAACCTAGTAGCTAATTCCGAGTATCTTGCTCAGTGGAATAGGGATGTATATAAAGTGAGGAGGATCATATTGGAGGGAGTTTTAGATTATATTGTCTCAAATCTCCACAGGAAATAAAATTTCTTTGTGATGTGGAAAACACTGGCGGACATGTTTGAGAACAATAGTGAACACAGGGTATTGGAACTCAAGGACAAGCTTCAAAGAATAAAAATACAAAAGGATAAATCAATTCCACAGTACCTAAGCAATTTTACACATTGTCCTGATGAACTTTCTGGGGTCAGTGTGACTACCCCTAAAGAAGATTTGGTAGCTCTAGCTTTGTTTGGTATTGCCAAGAGCTAATATAGTTATCAAGATTTCATGAATGATTAAGACAAACTACCAAGTTGGGAGTGGTTATGGTCTAATCTCATACAAGAATAAATAAGTGTTATGAAACCAGCTCCAAAAATAGAAGAGAAGAGAGATTAACACCTTAGAAATCAGCCACTTTGAGGAGGCAACCTACAATACATTACATAAATGAACAATTATTGGATGATACAAATGACCAAAACCTCCTTCTATATATAGGAGTCCATGGGCCCACAATATAATCCTAGCCGACCTAACAGTAACAATGTAAGGGCACAATAATAACAATATTGGGGTTACAGGGGTACAACAATAACAATAATGGGGCTACACTAATAACAATAAGGGACTAAACTAGTAATATAGGGACCTAACATGACCCTCTTCATCAAAAAAATTATTGTCCTCAACGCTTGAGTAGCTATGGGTGCTTCTGTAAAAAAAATTCATCCTCCCATGTAGAATCTTCAGTGGGTAAGTTCTTCCACTTGATGAGATACTCTTAAATTAATCGATTTCATAGTTGTTGATTTCTTGTTTCCATGACCGCTTCAGGTTCCAATATGATTTTTCCTTCCTCATCAAATTCTGGCAATATTGTTTGAATTGGAATATTTTCACCTATAACCTTCTTTAAGGATGAAACATGGAAAACTAGATGCACTTGCGAAGAAGCAGGAAGCTCCAATTTGTATGCCATAGTACCAATCTTGTGCAACACCTTGTAAGGACCATAACACTTTGGCGATAATTTATTATCCTTCTTAGCTTGCTTGAGGGACATTTGTTTGTATGGTTGTAGCTGTAAAAATACCTAGTCTCCTACATCAAAACTTCTCTTGCTATGATGTTGATCTGCCTGTTGTTTCATTTGATTTTGTGCCAAATTTAGGTTATCCTTTAAGAGTTGGAGAACTTCTTGTTGATGCTTGATGTGATCTTCCACTGCTTGAACCTTAGAATTTTCTCTTAGGGATGATGTGATGGATAGTGGATGATATCCATAAAGTGCCATAAATGGGGTCATTTTTTCTGTAGTATGGAAGGAAGTGTTATACCACCATTTAGCAAGAGGTAACCACTTGAACCATTTTGTTTTCTTATCAGATACAAAACAACGAAGATATCCTTCCAAAAATTTATTCACTATCTCAGTTTGACCATCAGATTGAGGATGATAAGATGAGCTATGAGCTAATTGAGTACCCAAACAAGAAAATAACTCCATCCAAAAAAATCCAGTAAAAATGGGATCTCTGTCGCTCACAATAACCTTTGGGCTTCCATGTAGATTTTGAATTGTTTCCATAAATGTAGTAGCAACGGTACTTGCTTTAAATGGATGAGATAATGCACAAAAGCATGCATACTTGGTAATTCTATCAACTACCACCATGATGACACTCTTTCCTTCAGACTTAGGTAAATGTGTGATAAAATCCATTGAAATATCCTCCCAACGTTGACTTGGAATGGATAAAGGTTGTAGAAGACCCGGGGTCTTAATTGTTTCAACTTTATTTTTTTGGCAAACCGAAAATTTCACCACAAAATTTTGAATATCATATTTAAGGCCATCTCAAAAAAATTATTTCTTCACCCTGTGGTAAGTTTTTAAAAATCCTGAGTGTCCTCCTAAAGGAGAAGTGTGCAATTCCAAAAGAATCATTTGTTTTAGTTGGGAATTATTACAAAGATATTAGCGATATTTGTACCATAAGGAATCATTTTTCCAACTAAATGGATCAGATGTACTAGGATTTTGCTGCAACTTTTGAATGAGTGTCCACACTTCTTCGTCCTTCTTCCATTCATCCCTTGCTTCGGTTATCCAATATGGTTGGATAATAGAAATGGCACAAAGCAATGCTTCCACCTCATCATTCTTTCTTGAGAGTGCATCTGCAACAACATTTAGCTTCCCTTTTTCGTAGATTATTTCAAATTCATAACCCAACATCTTTGTGGCCCATTTTTGTTGCTCTTTTGAAGATAGTATTTGTTCCAAAAAGTGTTTAAGACTATCATGATCATTTTTTACCTTAAAGTGTTGTCCCATTAGGTAAGGTTGCCATTTCTTTAGTGCATGTAGTATTGCTAACAATTCCTTCTCATAAATAGATTTATGTAAATAATTTCCTTTGATTAGACAACTTTCAAAAGAAATGGGTATTCTTTCTTGCATTAAAACAACACCAATTCCATTTCCTGAGGCATCACATTCCACAATAAAGGTTTTTGTAAATTCTGGCATAGCTAAGACCGGTGCTAGGCACATTGCCTCTTTAAGATGTTCAAAGGCCTTAGTTGCTTCAGTAGTCCATGAAAATGCATCTTTATTAAATAATGTTGTTAGAGGTGCTGCTATTCTCCCATAATTCTTAAAAAACTTGCAAAATAATACCTTGTTAACATGAGAAATCCTCGCAACTTCTTTATGTTTTTGGGGACTTTCCATTCATTAATGGCTTTAATTTTGTTAGGGTCTACCTTAACACCCTCGTGAGATACAATATGACCCAAATATTCCACCTCTTGTACTCCAAAGAAAAATTTGGATGTTTGTCCATATAATTGTTTCTCATATAATAGTTTGAGAACCCTATCAACATGTTGAACATGATCCTTCCATGACCTATTGTAGATTAGTATATCATCAAAAAAGACTAGCACACATTATTCTAAGGAAGGGTTTGAAAATGAAATTCATCAACCCTTGAAATGTAGAAGGTGCATTAGTAAGGCCGAAACGCATGACCAAAAATTCATAATGACCCTCATGAGTTCAAAATGCTATTCAGAATATCTTCAGTCTTCATTCTAATTTGATGATAACCTAAACGGAGATCCAACTTGGTAAAATAAATTTCTCTATGTAATTCATCCAATAATTCATCAATCACAAGAATGGGAAATTTATCTTTAATGGTGAGCTTATTGAGCTCCCTATAATCTAGACACATGCGCCATGATCCATTCTTATTGTGCACCAATACTACAGGAGTAGAGAAAGAACTTTGACTAGGTTGAATTATACCAGCCTCTAACATTTCTGCAATCATACGTTCAATTTCGCTCTTTTGGACATAAGGATATCTATAAGGCCTGATGTTTGGAGGAACACTTCCTAGAATTAGATGAATAGCATGATCATGATCATGAATAGGTGGGAGTGCTTTGGGAGTTTCAAACACCTTGGAATGATTGTCCAAGACCTTTTGGAGATCTGCAGAAATAAATGATTTTGATTTTGGAACTTCTAGTGAGCATAATTGTGTAATTAAGCCTCATTGTTCTTTCTTCAAAAGCTTTTTCATGACATTAGAGCTTATTATCTTTCCCAGCTTCCATGTGATACCCCATAATTTGACTTCCTTTCCTTCTGAAAAAAATTTCAAGAAAATTTCTTGAAAATTAAAAGCTACCGTCCCCAAAGATTGTAACCATTGTACTCCTAGTACAACATCATCACCTTCCATAGGAATGGAAAGCATTGGAATATTCAATACATATTCCCCCATGGTTAGCTTGATATTATGGCATTTTCTAGAGAATTTTTTCATCCATTTTCAGTCATCACTTGACATTATGGTGTTGGGTATAGGAAACAATTCAATTCCTTGTCTACCTTACAATGAATAAAATTATGGGTACTACCCAAATCAATCAACACTATTACCTTTTTCTTCTTGATATGTCCTTCTATCTTGAGAGTTTGAGGAGTGGTAATTCCTGCCAATGCATTACATGATATGGTCGGACTCATTTATTCCTCTCCTAGGGTTGGTTCGCGATGTATATCTTCTTCTTTTGAAGATTCTTGTTCATTTTCTTCTTCCTCTTCACAATCTATGTAAAATAATTTCTTCTCAGCACACTTATGACCTTTAGTGTATTTTCTATCACAACTATAGCAAAGCCCTTTTGCTCTTTTTTCTTCCAATTGTTGTGGTGTCAACCTTGTAGGTTCTGAAGGTCTAGGAGTAGCAACACTTCCATATTTATATATGTGAGTGGTAAGCTTCCTTGTTGCGATAATTTTACATTCAATTTTTCTTTCCAACCTGAATGCCTTTTCCAATGAATCAGGTTCCAAAACATGAACTTCATGTTGGATGTTATCCTTTAAAGTCCCTATGAACATGTCAATCATGTGTTCCTCTAGAATATCGGTTACCCTTATATTCAATTTTTGGAAGTCCTTAATGTGCTTCGCCACTAAACCCTTTTGTTTGAGATTTATCAGTTGGCTAAAGAAGGTGTTGCTTTTTGTATCCTCATAATGTGCTATCATTTCCTCCACAAAAATTGACCAAGTGACGATTTTTTTATGGGATCAAAGCCATCGATACCATACAAATGTATTTTGTTTTAAATGTAAAGTTGCAATGCATATCTTTTGTGTGTTTTCCACATTATTGAGATCAAAATATTGTTCCATCTATAGTATCCATGTTATGGGATCATTGACATCAAACTTCCTCATATCCATCTTTGGAATATGGTGTTACAGGATCCTTGCTATCAAACTTCACCATATCCATCTTTGGAATATGGTGGTTCTTCCATCCAATATTAGAGTTTATGAAATCACAATTAACATTTATTTTTTTCTCATCATGAGTTTCCTCTACTACCTTTTCGCCATTATGAAACATTTCTTGTATCAACTTGTCAAATCATTCTTCATTTTTTCCATGTTGTCTTTCATTTTTTCATCGATCTTAGCTTCCATGTCATCCATAGTAGCTTCCATGCCCACTTCTATGCCATCCATCTTTGCTTCCATACCATTCATCTTAGCTTCCACGCCTTTCTTCAAACAATCCATCTTAGTTTCCACCCATTTCTTCATAACTTAAATTTCATTTTTTGTTTCTCTTTGAGATAGCAAAATTTGGTGCACTTTCTCTAGTAATTTTGATATCTCATGTTGTGTTTCTTCGTCTTCATGAGTCATAGTAGAGCCTTATGAAGGCTTAATGGGTGTTGAATTCTTTTTAGGGGGAATTTTAGAACCCAATACTAATATCTATTCTTCAATATGCCCTTAGAATAAATTTGAACTATTTTTTTTTTCAAACGAGACTTATGTAATTCAAAAACAATACACACCTTTTTCTTGCTTTTGAGGAGCTCGATATTGAAACTGAATTATCTCTGTGATTTCAGATCATAAATATCTGAAATTCAGCCTTAACATATCCCTCTAAATATTCTTTCGAATGCCACAGATCTGACCTGATTTGGTATCTTCAAGGCAAAGTTATGCCCAATCTCCCACAGTGACCTAATTATGGACTAGTTTAGTAGAGAAAATTATATGACTTTCCACATGTCACTGTTTCCTCCTTCGGCACTGAAATTGATATTATAAAAACTACAGTGCATGTACTTACAGTCGCTTTTTACAGAATCCCAATCCAATGCTCAGAGAGAGAGTTATGTCGGTTTTTCCACGGTCACTACTTTGAGATGAAATTCAGGTGCCTGAAACAATCCTATATTCCATAGATCATATCTCACAAAATATTGAGAACCAAGATCTGAAATTTCTACAAGAGGTTCCTCAGGATATCGGCTTATCTCTATGAAAAATTTAGCTTCTGACCCCTCGTAGAAAAACATTTATATCGAAAATTCCGCAATAACCTGTTTAGGTTAAATTCAAGAGCCTACAAAATTTCCTAACTTCCATAGATCATATCTCTGAAAATATTGCGAACCAAGATCTGAAATTTTGCGAAGATTTTCCTTAAGATTTTGGCTTCGCACTGTAAATATTTCAACTTCTAAACCTTCATAGAAAAAAAGTTACAATGAGAATTCCATGATGACCTGTTTGGAGCAGAAAAACCCTAGAATCCAAAGCTCTGATACCAAATGCTATGAAACCAGCTCCAAAAATAGAAGAGAAGAGAGATCAAAACCTTAGAAATCAGCCACTTCAAGGGGGAAACCTCTAAATGAACAATTCTTGGATGATACAAATGACCAAAACCTCCTTCTATATATAAGAGTCCATGGACCCACAATATAATCCTAGATGACTTAACAATAACATTGTAAGGGCACAATAATAACAATATTGGGGTTACAGGGGTACAAAAATAACAATAAGGGGGCTAAAATAATAACAATAAGGGACTAAACTAGTAATATACGGACCTAACAATAAAGAAGAGCAGAAAATATGGGACTTCATCCAAGGTTGAGGATGAGGAGAACTGTGCGTTTGATGGAAAGGAAAAGAAATGGAAAGGGAAGAAATCCCAATCCAAGCAGAATCTAGTTAGGAGGTAAAGAATAAAGACTTGTTAAAAATAAAGTTCTTTCACTTTCATAAGCTAGGACACCATGCCATGAATTTTCAACACAAGAAGGCTAACAAGGAGCCCTTAGGAGGAGTGGTAGGTGAAGATCTAGCTTCAAAATTCAAGTTGGATTTTACCCTCATTGCATGCATGGTGACATTGGTGATGGGTAGTGTGTGGTATTTGGATAGTGGAGCTTCATTCCATATTATGGGAAACAAATAATTCTTCAATGAATTTGAGGAGAAGTACCTCTAGATGCACATCGAGATGGGAAATGATATATTGGTACAGTTACATTTCAGAGGGATTCTGGATCCCCTCTAAAATTAAAATATGTCATGTATGTTATCGGTCTGAAGAAGAATTTAGTTTCAGTTGCTATGCTAGAAAATCGTGGCTACGATGTGATATTTAGCAAAGTGAAAGCATTCCTTACAAACATCGCCATGGGACAAGTGAACTGAATCAGGGCTTAGATCAATAACCTCTACAAATTGGATGTAGAAGAATGTGTAACATTGAGCACTAAAGCAGAGAGGGTGCAGAGCCAATATATCCATGAGATTTTTTCTCCCTCCCAACTCGTGTGCTTGCCAAATAGTGCAATCCATCTTCATGCATTCACCCCTCAATGCATCATTAATTTCGTCTAATCACACAAGTGGCCCATGATATGAAATTGAATAGCCATAGAGGCAAGGAATATGTTATTCGGATTACTGCACATGAAGATAAAAGGAATAAGTCAAGGTTGATATGCTACTCATATTTTGTAGTGGAATAAGGAATAAAATGTAATATTCCCAATTAGCAATGGCTAATTGGAATATTCGATTTTGGTCAATTTTGCTTTATGTAGTTAGATTATCAATAAAAGTGAGTATAGGGAGACATAACTCACTCTAAAAATAAAGTGCACTCCCTAGTAGAAGCAACGTTGTAACTTAAGTGAGCTAAGGGGGTCAAGAGACCACGTAGAGAGGGGGCCCACGTAGACCACATGGAGGGACTGTGCAGGCCAAGTTGAGCACGTGGCAAAGGGAGGCTACGTTGGAGGAGGTGGGCCTTAGGTTTTGAGAGAGGCCAATGCCATATAGAGAGGAGATCATCCTCATTTTGATTCATTCAATGTTTATGATATTGAGTTGGTCATTTCAACTTCTTGACCACGTTGGTTGTTTAGCTAGTCTACAGTACTGTTTAGTGCACAGAGTGTCTCAGCTCGGAGATCTCACCCTCAGCCTTGGGGGACTTCGAGTGCCTACTTGGGTGAGGTTGTCCCATCAGTATTTTGTAGGATGATTGGTGTTTGGATTTTGTGGAAAAGCAGTGCATTCATAGACTACGCAGTCTTGAGAGGGAGGACACAGTCCATTTTTGGGGAGCCCTAGATTGGGATTCTTTTGGAGGTTTCGAGCTTGGAGATTGAGCAAGGTGCCAGCCCTTTCCTATTAAAGGATTTTGGTAGAGTTTGGGGCAGTATTTTGGTGGATTCCCTTCAGTGTCAGCGCAGAGCCTTGGAGGATAGCGTAGATCCTCAAGGGGGTGATTTTCGGGGGTCGTCCATTCCAGAAATGCTTTCTGGCCTTTTCTGGGTTTGGTGAGTAGAGGTTGATTCCATAGTTTCAACTTATTCTGAGTAGGGGAGTAGCCCCAGATACTCATCTTGCTCCAGCAGTTGTAGCTACACGGCAGTTTTCCAGTAGCTTGGATGAAGATTAGAGAGCAGCCATTCCATCAGCATTCTGAAAGTATTTCTTCACTTGCCTTGTGCAAGTTTAGGTGTCATCACTTTGATCATCTATTGTACTCACTTATATTTCTCAGTATAATAAAATGGCTCAGGATTCTCTCTACATTTCTTGAGTATCTGTTACATGTTCTATATGTATGCTATTGTATGCTTGCACCAGTGTTATTTTTCGCCTCGAGCATTCCAGTTATTATACCACTTGGTGTGTTTTCCCCATACTATTAGATAGAGTCTTGAAAGGGCCAGATAGCCTCCAGATCTCACCCTCTTTCAGAGGTGAAATATCTGGTAAATTCCTTCCCATTCCATCTCTAGTTGGAGTTTTCTTGTGTTTTAGAGATATCCCTGAAAGGGGATATTACAGTGGTATCATAGCATAGATCTGGCTCAGCCTGTGGAGCTAGTTTTCTATGACACCGGGAGAGAAATCCTACATCTGCCACAGAGGTAGGAAGTACATATATATTTAGCATAGGTTGGAGAACACCTACGGAGAGGGGGACTGCGTTCGAGTGGTGGATGCAGAACAGGAGGAGCCTGTGATAGACGCAAAACAGGGAGAGATGATGGCGGATGATAGCGATGAAAAACAGTTTGGGGAAGCACTCCTCAGATCAGTGTAGGATTTGGCGAGGAAAATAGAGGTGATGGGTCAGATATTCATGGCTGTGGAGGCTAGATAGCGTGAAACCCCAAGGGGTTTCTAGGTTGGTGAAAGGTCAGGAAAATCCCACCATTTGCAGGAGCAGGTTGCCACTCCACACCAGGCATCACATGCCCCCACTCGTTCCACTATGACCAATTTTTGGTTGCAGACACTGGGGCAGGAGCACAGGAGGAGCCAGAGCTTGGCCACATAGTTGGTTATTTTGCTAAGTACCAGGCATATGCGCAGGAGTTCAGGGACGCCATTTTATTCAGAGACTTTGTTCAGCTCAAGTGGGACAGAAGAGCCCGCGACCATCACAGAGGGCACCAACATTATCATGATGGAGACACCTAGCATACAACAAGCCGATTCCATTTGCCTACATTTGATGGTTCATCAAATAGTTTGGAAAAGTATTGGGTGGAGAAGCTAGATATATATATCCAGCTCAACCAGATGGCAGAGACAAAGGCCATCAAGGTGGCAACGCTGCATTTGGATGGTGAGGCTCAGGACTGGTGGTTCCATGGGATGGTTACACTTGGGCATTTCACCGTGACCACCTATGTCGAGTTCACTCGGAGACTGATAGAGAGGTTTGACAGGAGGGATCCGGAGGAGCACTTTTTTGAGCTGGCGAGGCTCAAACAGACCGGGAGTCCTGAGACGTATATTGAAGATTTACTGAGGATTTTAGTGATGGTACTAGATCTATCCGCAACATGGATGATCTACATGTTTGTTGAGGGGTTAGCAGAGCCACTTTAGGGTCTAGTCAGGTCCACTACACCAGTCACACTCCAGGATGCCATTGGCAGGACTCGGGATTTGCAGGATGCCTTACCCAGGACTAGGACACCCTACCCCTAGAGACAGGCTTTCCAGCCAAAGGGGAAGGATGTGAAGATTCTTCCTCCGAAGGGGAATCAGTGTAGGGTACAACTAGATGATGATGCCTGGAGGTAGTTGAAGAAGAAAAGGTTGTGCTTCACCTGTCAGGACCCATGGGCACCAAGACATAGATGTGCCACTGGAAAAGCACATTTTATCGAGGTCTTCTCCGAGAGCAGCGGGGAAGAGGATGATTATGAGGATGGGGAGGCCGGAAACATTCAGATAGCACAGGACCATTTTCTACCTCCACCTCCAGGAGCAGGAGGTGCAGCTTTTGCACCCACAGGAGGGACCCTAGCAGCATTGCAAGGAGTACCCAATTATTTGATGTTGCGTGTCCAAGGGACAGTGAGGGGGCAACGAGTTTCAGTTCTAGTAGACAGTGGGGCAACCCACAACTTCATTGATGCCCAGATGGTTGAGTGGAGGGGCATACTAACAGAGAGCTTCAATGGATTTTCAGTGTTGGTCCCAGGAGATCTGACGATGCAGTGTGCTAGGTATGTTCCAGAGCTGGCTGTGACGATGGGTACCTACACAGTGACTGAAATTTTTTTCATGGTAAACATACCAGATACCAATGTGGTATTGGGTTTACAGTGGCTGATTACTTTCGGGAAAGTCACCATAGATTGGGAGGCCTTGGAGATGGAGTGGGATGATAAGAAGACCGGGAAGCATGAGAAGATATGTGAAATGCACACTTACCCACCTCAAACTGTTTCAGCTCACTGGATGGAGGCAAATTTCTGGAAGGGAGACATAGAGTGGGTAGTTGAGTTGCGGGTATCAGAGGCAGGGACTACTAGGCAGACAGTTCATTTGGATATACACTCCATCCTTGACAGGTATGATACGAAATTTGGAAAGATACCACCAGGAAAACCACTAGATCGGGGGTTTGAGCACACTATTGAGCTTGAGCAAGGCATTCAAGCCATTATTACCACACCCTATAGGCACCCTAAGGCCTATTGGGATGAGATTGAGCAAGCCATTCAAGATTTTTTGGCTCTTGGACATATTCGACCTAGCACCAGTCCTTTTGCTTCTTCGGTTGTGTTTGTGAAGAAGAAGGACAACACATTGAGAATGTGCATTGATTACAGAGCCCTGAATAAGAAGACCATGAAGAACAGATACCCCATACCACAGATTGATGAGCTGATGGATGAGTTGAGAGGAGCACAGTTCTTCTCAAAGATCGATTTGAGATTCAGGTACCAGCAGATTCGTGTGAGGGAATAGGACATTCCCAAGACCGCTTTCAGGTGCCATTACGACCACTTTGAGCTCTTGGTTATGCATTTTTGGCTAACCAACGCCCCAACTACTTTCTAGTCTTGCATGAACCATATCTTCTGCAATCATCTGAGGAAGTTTGTGTTGGTATTTTTTGATGATATACTCATATATAGCATGACTTGGGAGGAGCATCTCTAGCACATCGAGGCAGTGTTGCATATCTTGGAGGAGCAACATTTTTATGCTAAGCTCTCCAAGTGTGAGTTTGGGTTGATGGAGATGTTGTATTTGGGACACATCATAGGAGTGGACAGAGGGAGGTTCCATGAGGAGAAGATCAAGGCCATGAGAGATTGGCCAGAGCCGAGAAACGTGAGTCAGGACATTCTCTCAAGCTCTCAAGAAATTGATGGAGATGTTGTATTTGGTGCTAGAAAGGCTCCAAGATCTAAATATTGGATCCAAGAGAGTCAAGACATTCTCCAAGCTCTCAAGGATAACATGGCTACAGCGCAGAACCAACAGAAGTTGTATGCCGACAGCGGGTAGATGGAGAGATATTTTGAGTTAGGAGACTTGGTCTACCTACGTTTACAACCATATCAACAGTCGTCACTGAAGCAGAAGGGAGCTGAGAAGCTCAAGCCCCATTTTTATGGGCCATACAAGGTGATGCGCAGGGTTGGACAGGTTGCTTATGAGTTGGAGCTGCCCCAAGGTAGCAAGATTCATAGCATTTTCCATGTATCATGCCTAAAGAAAGCATTGGGGTAGCAGGTGACAGTGACAGAGGAGCTACTGCCTATAGATGATGAGGGGCGTTTCCTGTTACATCCTGAGGCCATTACTGATACCAAGGAGAGGCAGCTGCGGAACAAGAAAATCTGGGAGTTCTTGGTGAGGTGGAAGAATTTGTCGGATGAGGATTCTACTTGGGAGAGTGAGAAGATCTTGCAGCATCCATCACTACAGTTGCTTGGGGTCAAGCAACATTTTGCTGGGGGAGACTGTAATATTCCCAATTAGCAATGGCTAATTGGAATATTCGATTTTGGTCAATTTTCCCTTATGTAGTTATATTATGAAAAAAAGTGAGTAGAGGGGGACATAACTCACTCTAAAAATAAAGTGCACTCCCTAGTAGAACCAACGTTGTAACTTAAGTGAGCCAAGGGGGCCAAGAGACCACGTAGAGAGGGGGGCCACGTACATGGAGGTACTGCGCAGGCCAAGTTGAGCACATGGCAAAGGGAGGCTACATTGGACGAGTTCGGCCTTAGGGTTTGAGAGAGGCCAACACCATATAGAGAGGAGATCATCCTCATTTTGATTCATTTGATGTTTATGATCTTGAGTTGGTCATTTCAACTTCCTGAGCACATTGGTTGTTTAGCTAGTCTGCAACACTGTTTAGTGCACCGAGTGTCTCCATTCGAAGATCTCACCTTCAGCCACGGGGGACTTCGAGTGATTGCTCGGGTGAGGTTATCCCATCAGTATTTTGTAGGAGGTTTGGTGTTTGTCTTTTGTCGAGGAGCAGTGAATTCATAGACTGCGTAGTCTTGAGAGGGAGAACGCAGTCCATTTTTAGGGAGCCCTGGATTGGGATTCTTTTGGAGGTTTCGAGCTTGGAGATTGAGCAAGGGGCCAGCCCTTTCCTATTGGAGGATTTTGGTAGATTTTGGGGAAGTATTTTGGTGGATTACCTTCAGTGTCAGTGCAGAGCCTTGGAGGATAGCGTAGATCCTCAAGGGGGTGATTTTTGGGGATTGGCCATTCCAGAAACACTTTCTGGGCTTTTCTAGGTTTGATGAGTAGAGGCTAATTCTGGAGTTTCAGCTTATTCTGAGTAGGGGAGCAGCAGTAGATACTCATCTTGTTCCAGTATTTGCAGCTACATGGTATTTTTCCAACAGCTTGGACGCAAATTAGAGAGCAGCCATTCCATCAGCATTCTGAGAGTATTTCTTCACTTTCCTTGTGCAAGTTTAGGTGTCATCACTCTAATTATCTATTGTACTCACTTATATTTCTCAGTATAATAAAATGGCTCAGCATTCTCTCTGCATTTCTTGAGTATCTGTTACATGTTCTATATGTATATTATTGTATGCTTGCACCACTGTTATTTTTCGCCTTGAGCATTCCAGTTATTATACCACTTGGTGTGTTTTTTCCATACTATTAGATAGAGTCTAGAAAGGGCCAGATAGCCTCCAGATCTCACCCTCTTTCAGAGGTGAAATATCTTGTAAATTCCCTCCCATTCCATCTATGGTTGGAGTTTGCTTGTTTTTTAGAGATATCCCTGAAAGGGGATATTGCAGTGGTATCAGAGCAGAGATCTAGCTCAGCCTGTGGAACTAGTTTTCTATGACACCGAGAGAGAAATCCTACATCTTCCACAGAGATAGGAAGTATAGATATATTGAGCATAGGTTGGAGAACACCTACGGAGAGGGGGAATGTGTTGGATTGGTGGACGCAGAACAGGAGGGGCCTGTGATAGACGCAGAACAAGGAGAGCCGATGGTAGATGATAGCGATGCAAAACAGTTTGGGGAAGCACTCCTCAGATCAGTGCAGGGTCTAGTGAGGCAGATAGAGTTGATGGGTTAGAGATTCACGTCTGTGGAGGCTAGACAGCGTGAAACCCCAAGGGGTTTCCAGGTTGGTGAGGGGTCAGGCACATCCCACCATTTATAGGAGCGGGTTGCCACTCCACACTAGACATCACATTCCCCCACTCGTTCCACTATGCCCAATTTTCTGAGTGCAGACACTGGGGCAAGAGAATAGGAGGAGCCAAAGCCTAGCTACATAGGTGGTCATTTTTCTGAGTACCAGGCATATGGGCAGGAGTTCAAGGATGCCCTTTTATTCAGAGACTTTTTTTAGCTCAAGCGGGATAGCAGACCTTGTGACCATCACAGAGGGCACTGAAATTATCATGATGGAGGCACCCAGCGTACAACGAGCTGATTCCATTTTCCTACATTTGATGGTTCATCAAATAGATCGGAAAATTTTTGTGTGGAGAAGCTGGATATATATTTCTAGCTCAACCAGATGGCAGAGATGGATTGCATCAAAGTGGTCATGCTACATTTGGATGTTGAGGCTCAGGACTGGTGGTTCCATGGGATGGTTACACTTTGGCATTCCACCGTGACCACCTATGTCGAGTTCACTCGAAGACTGGTAGAGAGATTTGACCGGAGGGATCCAGAGGAGCACTTTGTTGAGCTAACATGGCTCAAACAGACCGGGAGTCCTAAGACGTATATTGTAGATTTACTGAGGATTTCAGTGATGTTGCCAGATCTATCCACAGCACGAATGATCTACATGTTTGTTAAGGGGTTAGCAGAGCCACTTTGGGGTCTAGTCAGGTCCACTAAACTAGCTACACTCCAAGATGCCATTGGCAAGAATCGGGATTTGCAGGATGCCTTGCCCAGGACTAGGACACCCTACCCCTAGAGACAGGCTTTCCAGCCAAAGGGGAAGGATGTGATGATTCCACCTCCGAAGGGGAATCAGGGTAGGGTACAGCTAGATGATGATGCCTGGAGGGAGTTGAAGAAGAAGAGGTTTTGGTTCACTTCTCAGGAGCCGTGGACACCAGGACACAGATGTGTCACTGGAAAAGCACATTTTATCGAGGTCTTCTCCAAGAGCAGTGGGGAAGAGGATGAGTATGAGGATGGGGAGGTAGGAGACAATCGGACAGGACAAGACCATTTGCTACCTCCACCTCCAGGAGTAGGAGGTGCAGCTTTTGCACCCACAGGGGGGACTCTTGCATCATTGCGAGGAGTACCCAAGTATTTGATGCTACGTGTCTGAGGGACAATGAGGGGGCAGCAAATTTCAGTTTTGGTAGATAGTGGGGCAACCCACAACTTCATCGATGCCTAGATGGTTGAAAGGAGGGGCATACCGACAGAGAGCTTCAATGGATTTTCAGTGTTAGTCCCAGGAGATCAGACGATGCAGTGTGCCAGGTATGTTCCAGAGCTAGCTGTGACGATGGGTACCTACACAGTGGCCGACCACTTTTTCATGGTCAACATACCAGATACCAATGTGGTATTGGGTGTAAAGTGGCTGATTACTTTGGGGAAAGTCACCACAGATTGGGAGGCCTTAAAGATGGAGTGGGATGATAAGAAGACTGGGGAGCATGAGAAGATACGTGGAATGAACACTTACCCACCTGAGACTGTTTTAGCTCACCGAATGGAGGCAGATTTTCAGAAGGGAGACATAGAGTGGGCAATTGAGTTGTGAGTATCAGAGGCAAGGACTACCGGGCAGACAGTTCATCCAGATATACAGGCCATCCCTGACAGATATGATACGGTATTTAAAGAGATACCGCTAGGACAGCCACCAGATCAGGGGTTTGAGCACACTATTGAGCTTGTGCAGGGCATTCAGGCCGTTATTACCACACCTTATAGGCACCCCAAGGCCTATCGGGATGATATTGAGCGATCCATCCAGGATTTGTCGGCTCTTGGACATATTCGGCCTAGCACCAGTCCTTTTGCTTCTTCGATGGTGTTGGTGAAGAAGAAGGATGCCACATTGAGAATGTGCATTGATTACAGAGCCCTGAATAAGAAGACCATGAAGAACAGATACCCCATACCGTGGATTGATGAGCTAATGGATGAGTTGAGAGGATCACAGTTCTTCTCAAAGATCAATTTGAGATCTGGGTACCACAAGATTCGCGTGAGGGAACAGGACATTCCCAAGACCACTTTTAGGTACCATTACGACCACTTTGAGTTCTTGGTTATGCCTTTTCGGCTAACAAATGCCCCAGCTACTTTCCAGTCTTGCATGAACCATATCTTCCACAGTCATCTGAGGAATTTTGTGTTGGTATTTTTGGCTGATATACTGATATATAGCAGGACTTGGGAGGAGCATCTCCAGCACATCGAGGCAATGTTGCATATCTTGGAGGAGCAACAGTTTTATGCTAAGCTCTCCAAGTGTGAGTTTGGCTTGATGGAGATGTTGTATTTGGGACACATCCTAGGAGTGGATGGAGTGAGGGTCCACGAGGAGAAGATCAAGGCCATCAGAGATTGGCCAGAGCCGGGAAACATGAAGAAACTTTGAGGATATGTTGGCATCTGCACATATTATAGGAAGTTCGTTAAGAGTTTCTCTCAGCTTGCTACACCCCTTACAAATTTGAAGAAAAAGGGGGCATTCAGTTGGTCAGATATAGTGTAGCAGGCCTTTGACAGGCTCAAGGAGGTTATGAGCAGTTGTCCAGTGCTTGCGTTGCTAGATTTCATGCAACCTTTTGTTTTGGAGTGTGATGCATCGGGAGAGGGGATCAACGCAGTTTTGATGCAGGGAGGCCACCCTATAGCCTATGAGATCCGGAAGCTCCTTCCTCATGAGCGATTGTATCCTATATATGACAAGGAGATGCTGGTCATTATGCATGCATTGGCCAAATTCTGGCAGTACTTAGTGGGTAACAAGTTCAGGGTGAGGACTGATCACAATAGCCTCAGATTCTTTTTGGAGCAAAAACAACTATAGGAGAGGCAGGAGAAGTGGATCAGCAAGATCTAGGCTTATGACTTTGACATTGAGTATGTCAAGGGGAAGAATAACGTGGTAGCCGATGCACTTTCATGTAGACCAACCACGTTGTCTCTGATGAGCTTCGATACAGATTGGAGGGCTCAAATCTTGGTGGAGTACTCCAAGGACAAATTTTCCTGTGAGGTTATGGATGGTCAGGTGATAGATGAGATCATCTACTACAGAGATAGGATCTTCTTGACTGAGGGCTCCCAGCTCAAGAAGAAGATACTTTGGGCGTCACATGACTCACCATTTTCCGGCCACCAGGGGCTTACCAAAACCTACCAGGCCATCAGAGAGCGATTCTCATGGAAGGGCCTCAAGGACGACTTGCTACAGCATATCAGGGAGTGCAAGGTTTGCGAGAGAAACAAGAGGGAGATGAACCATCCCTCAGGTTTTTTGCAACCTCTTCCCATTTCGGAGGGGAAATGGGAGAGCATTTCGATGGATTTCATCACAGGGTTGCCCATGGTGCAGGGCAAGGACTGTATATACGTCATCGTTGATCGGCTTACGAAGTACACACACTTTTTCTCCATATCCGCACACTATTCAGCAGCATAGGTGGCAGAGCTATTCTTTAGAGAGATCTTTAGGTTACATGGTCTTCCCAAGACCATAATCAGTGACAGGGATAGCTGCTTTATGGGTGGATTCTGGAAGGAGCTTTTCCGACAGGTGGGGACGAAGTTGACACCAAGCACCAGCTACCACCCATAGACATGTGGGAAGATAGAGATAGTTAACAAGTGGCTGGAGGGCTACTTGCGTAACTATGTTAGTGGGAAGCAGAGAGCGTGACTGAAGTGGCTGCATCTAGGGGAGTTCTGCTACAACAACGCACATCACATGTCCATCGGTATGTCTCTGTTATATGCTTTGTATGGATACCATTCTTTGTCTTTTACTGATGTGATGTTTGGTTCCAGCAAGGCTCTGAGAGCGAAATATTGGATCCAAGAGAGTCAGGACATTCTCCGAGCTCTCAAGGATAACATGGCTATAGCATAGAACCAGCAGAAGCTGTATGCCGACAGGGGGCGGATGGAGAGACAGTTTGAGGTAGGAGACTTGGTCTACCTACTTTTACAACCATACCGACAGTCGTCACAGAAACAAAAGGGAGCTGAGAAGCTCAAGGCCCATTTTTATGGGCCATACACGGTGATACGCAGGGTTGGACAGGTTGCTTATGAGTTGGAGCTGCCCCAAGGCAGCAAGATTCATAACATTTTCCATGTATCATGCCTGAACAAGGCATTGGGGCAGCAGGTGATGGTTACAGAGGAGCTACTGCCTACAGATGATGAGGGGCATTTACTGTTACATCCCGAGGCCATTATTGATACCAGGGAGAGGCAGCTACAGAACAGGTCAATCCGGGAGTTCTTGGTGAGGTGGAAGAATTTTCCGGATGAGGATGCTACTTGGGAGAGTGAGAAGATCTTGCAGCATCCATCACTACAATGGCTTGGGGTCAAGCAACATTTTGCCAGGGGAGAGTTTAATATTCCCAATTAGCAATGGCTAATTGGAATATTCGATTTTGGTCAATTTTGCCTTGTGTAGTTAGATTATGAATACAAGTGAGTAGAGGGGGACATAACTCACTCTAAAAATAAAGTGCACTCCCTAGTAGAACCAACGTTGTAACTTAAGTGAGCTAAGGGGGCCAAGGGACCACGTAGAGAGGGAGCCCATGCAGACCACATGGAGGGACTGCGCAGGCCAATTTGAGCACGTGACGAAGGGAGGCTAAATTGGAGGAGGTGGGCCTTAGGGTTTGAGAGAGGCCAATGCTATATAGAGAGGAGAGCCTCCTCATTTTTATTCATTCGATGTTTATGATATTGAGCTGGTCATTTCTACTTCTTGAGCACGCTAGTTGTTTAGCTAGTCTACAACACTGTTTAGTGCACCGAATGTCTTCGCTGGGAGATCTCACCCTCAGCCCTAGGGGACTTTGAGTGCCTGCTCAGGTGAGGTTGTCCTATCAGTATTTTGCAGGAGGATTGTTGTTTGGCTTTTGTGGAGGAGTAGTGCATTCCTAGATTGCACAGTCTTGAGAGGGAGGATGCAGTCCATTTTTGGGGAGTCGCGGATTGGGATTCTTTTGGAGGTTTCGAGCTTGGAGATTGAGCAAGGGGCCAGTCCTTGCCTATTGGAGGATTTTGGCAGTGTTTGGGGCAGTATTTTGGTGGATTCCCTTCAGTTTTAGTGCAGATCCTTGGAGGATAGCATAGATCCTCAAGGGGGTGATTTTCGAGGATCGAACATTCGAGAAACACTTTCTCGGCTTTTCTAGGTTTGGTGAGTAGAGGCTGATTCCAGAGTTTCAGCTTATTCCAAGTAGGGGAGCAGCCCCAGATACTAATCTTGTTCCAGTAGTTGTAGCTACACGACAGTTTTCCAGCAGCTTGGACGCAGATCAGAGAGCAGCCATTCCATCAGCATTCTGAGAGTACTTCTTCACTTGCCTTGTGCAAGTTTAGGTGTCATCACTTTGATCATCTATTGTACTCACTTATATTTCTCAGTATAATAAAATGGCTTAGCATTCTCTCTGCATTTCTTGAGTATCTGTTACATGTTCTATATGTATGATATTGTATTCTTGCACCACTGTTATTTTTCGCCTTGAGCATTCCAGTTATTATACCACTTGGTGTGTTTTCCCTATACTCTTAGACAGAGTCTGGAAAGGACCAAATAGCCTCCAGATCTCACCCTCTTTTAGAGGTGATATATCTGGTAAATGCCCTCCCAGTCCATCTCTAGTTGGAGTTTGCTTGTGTTTTAGAGATATCCCTGAAAAGGGATATTACATAAAAGGAACTCATATTTTGTAGTGGAATAAGGAATAAAAGGAATTTTGTAGATAAAAGGAATAAGTTAAAAGTGGTGGAATACTCAACAATAGCTATAGCAAAGCAAAAGATTTCAATGTGCAACAAGCAAGTATATTTGTTTTTCTCTTGCACTGATGACATTGATTTATGATATGAAGAGTCAATAGTTCTTCCATGTGAAGTTACATGGTTGCTCGGTAGGTTAAGGCTACATAGTTGCTCACCACAACTCCCCTGTTGCTTTTAATAGAAGTAGCTAGCAATCATGTTATGAATTTGGTTTCATTATAGATTCACTTAAAAATAGTTTTCACACATCTAACTAGCAAGTTATGGATAAGTAGTACAATATTATGGTTGTCTAAAGGGTTAGAATCTCTTTCCTCTATGTTGAGGATATCAAGTCAAGCCTTGCTGAAATTACATGGTATTTCTTTTTATTCCTACAAATATATAAATTGAAATGTTGTTATGAAATCCGATGTATATTATTATCTATCAACCATAAAAATGTATAGTTTTACTACCTTTTACCTTTGTTTATATGAAAATTCCGAGATTGTTGCTGTAAGCAGTTTTCTCGAGGAGCAATTCGGCAATTAATGCAATATAATCAGCAACAAACGTGATTGTCTCCTTCAAACACATTAATATCTAATTTTCTTGTCCTTGGTGACTTGATGGTTGAATTCCCTTGGTCATAAGATCTGCTTTGAAATCAAGGGAAATTAGTATAGTGACCGTTTGAAAAACTGGAAGATTAAAAAGATAATTGTGCTCAATTTTTTGAAGCAAATGAGATAAATTTCAAAATTTCAAAGAGCATATTAAAGCAATGAAAAAATAAAAAATCAAAGACATGTTAGATGTTGATAGTCCAACATTTTGAAGGAAAAGAGTGACTTGATGGTGTTAGAATCTTGGGCGTG
This sequence comes from Pinus albicaulis, assembly GCA_034641835.2. Lineage (NCBI taxonomy): Eukaryota > Viridiplantae > Streptophyta > Pinopsida > Pinales > Pinaceae > Pinus > Pinus albicaulis. The sequence goes on along the minus strand of CM076577.1, from coordinate 989,018,927 downwards.
CTGTTGATGACATTCTTTAAAGAGAAGAGAAGTCTGTTCTTGTTGGTGTTCGTTAAAGAAAATCAAAATGCAATTTTCTTATCATCTTTTCAATAGAAAGATTGAGAAACCTTTGAATTTGAATAACGGGTTTACTTATATAGTAAAGAAGGATGCAGGTGTATCGTTCGATGAATGAAGATTGTTTTATAGTGTTTTTTAGAAAGCTAAATTATAAATTTAAGTCTCATCCATTTTTGGAGATAATATCCTAAGTGACGGGGAACAAGTTCATGAATCAGCTAGCAATAATAAAGCCTAAAAGTTTCGAGTTTTGGTTTTCTGTAAATTCAACTTCCCACCTTCTAAAATGGAGTTTTTAAAAGTTCCTATATCTTTGGAATTATTTAAAAATTACTATATCTTTGGAATATCTGGATGGAATTATTTAAAAATTACTGTATTTTTGGAATACATAGATTTGGATTTGTTAATTGAATGTACTCATCCTTTTGCTCATGACTATTTACTCTTCTGCTCATAATTATTTATTTACTGGTATATATGTATCTAGATTTGTTAATTGGATGTGCTGATTCTCTTATTTGTATGTTTTATTTATAAGTTTTATGATTATTACGTCAAATTTAATAAGAAAACAGATGAAAACCAAAATGATATCTTTGAAATTATTTAAAAATGATTATATATAGATAGAATTATTTTAAAATTATTATATTTTTGGAATACATAGATTTTGATTTATTAATTGAATGTACTCATTCTTTTGCTTATAACTATTTACTGTTCTGCTCGTAACTATTTACTGTTCTGTATGTATCTGGATTTGTTAATTGGATATACTAATTCTCTTATTTATATATTTTATTTATAAATTTTCTGATTATTATGTCAATTTTAATAAGAAAACAGATGAAAATCAAAGAATTTTGAAGAACTCTAAATATATGTGTATATAGATGCACTAAAATAAATGTATAAATGTACAAGGGTGGGATAATGTAATATCCCAACTTCATTCGTGAATAGTTCTCAATAAAATTATACTTATATTAATGGTTAAAACTAATACCATGTTTACAAAACAAAACATGAAAAAAAATATATGAAGAACTAAAACTTTATAAAATAGAAAATTTAAAGAGTTGAATCAACATATAGTTTGTAAGTCAAGATCAAGTTGGTGTATGAGACTTTTTTGTTTGTGAATTAAACATCTATTTCTAAACAATACATAAATGCTAAGTGTTAGAGAGAAGACCATGCAAACTTAAACTCAGTGGTATAATTAAAATGAGCACAATCGCATTAGAAAATGATCAGTATCATTTTTTTTCTAAACTAAATTGTGCTTAGGCCAAGGATAACCCCAATATTAAATAGAAAATCAATATTATTTGATAATTTGCATCATTTGTCTTTTGGTAACTGGATAATTTATTATTTTGTTGACATAGATAATACCATTTGTTATTTGATAATTTATTTTAATGATTTTATAATTATATTAAATAAATATGAAAAAATATAAAATAATTAATATAAATTTATGAATAAAAAATAATTAATATCATATTAATTAGTGTAGAGTATTATTTTTATTTGTAACCTGATAATTTATATAATAATTTTATAATTATATTAAATAAATATGAAAAAATACATAATATAAATTTACTGATAAAAAATATTTAATATCATATTAATTAGTGTAGAATATTATTTTTATTTGTAACGATATGATAGATATTTGGATTAAAAATATTTATCTACCCATATTAAAGACCTATCAATGTAATTAAATTAGTAGTTTACCCTTTCTCACTATGGTTACCATAAACTTCGGGTTTCCAGTATTATGTACCCCACCAGGCCTGGAATTTCAAATTCTTACTGCCTGTTAAATGAAAATTTGATGAAGTTTTTGAATTTTTTATGCTTTTCATTTTAGGTTTTAATGAAATTTGTGAGTGTCAGACCTTCATTTATATGAAATTTTTTTTCAATGACTCTTGCAATTTGTTTCTAGAATACAAAATAAATCATCCAATGAAAACTAAGTCAAATATGTAAATGTACAACTAATCTGAAAAAATTAGAAATCACATAGTAAATCCACTAATCAACTACTGCAGTAACTCTTATAATACAACTCCATCAAAATGTGCAAGTTGTATAGGCTCCAACAACAAAATTCACTAGGCACAATAAAGAACCAACCATATTTCCACATTTCAGTGAAATTCATAGGGAACTTCGTAGGAATATTGTTGTAATACAGTGAAAATTTGAAGAAATGTTTACTAATTGGAGGATGTATGTTTTGTAAATAGACGACACAACTTTCCCCCCTAAAGAAAATCAATTTAGATTTGAGGAAAATTAAGTGAAATTGCAAAGAAATGGTGTAATTGGGAGAAAAGTTGTTGAAAACAACATGTAGATGTGTTACACTACTTCAATTATAAATTGGTGATATCTAAAAGTGAAATTGCAGAAAAAAGCATGGTTGTCTATATCTGTATAGGGCATGGTTCTAAAGGTAAATTAGGGAAAATATAATCAAACAAAAAATATCAATGGAAAATCCTTTTGATTCAAAAGTCTCTCTCAAAAAATGGTAATTACCAAATCTAAATATGTCTCAATTTTTTGGATATTTTCTACAAACTAATGTCAAATCTAACAAGTGATAGTCAAATTTGAGATTTTTTTTTTTTAAATCAATTTAATATTTCTCCATCATCACAAACAATAAAATAACGGCACCTGACTTTGTCAAGACATGACAGAATTCTGAAAATTGATATATATATATATATATATATATATATATATATATATATATATATATATATATATATGTATGTATATATATATATATTAAACTCCTTTTTATTAAAGTATTTAATTTTTGTTTGTTTAATTGTCGGTGGTGGTGTACACAATACAATACAATGATTCTGTGATATTACAAGTTGATTTAACAACAATGTAATCATGAAAAGAAAGTCAAAGCACTCTGGATATAGAGACCTATATTACAAGTTGATTTAAACAATTTAAAGAGTTTATTAAAAAAATTAAAGTAATAATAATATATTTAAGTTTTTTATTAACTTTGCCATTAATTTGTAGAAGGAAGTATGTCTGCATTGTAATGCAGAAATAGAAGTACTGTCTGGTTATAGTAGTCAGTATATGACCTTGAACATTGAAGGGTTTTTGGTCAATCTTTTAATGTGCCAGCAATGTAATGCTTACACCAGCTTTGAGTCATCTTGGATATTATGCCAATTTAATGTAAAGCATAATTAATGAAATAATTAATATACTACTTTTAAAAATTTTAGAATGTTTAAAAATCTCCAATCATCTATCAAATAAACCATTAATTTATTAAATTTTTAGAATATTTCAAACCTTAAATTTTAAAAATAGTTAAAAATCTAATTAATTCATTAAATTTTTGAAATATTTCAAAATTTGTATTATAAAAAATTAAACAATCAATTTATTAAAATTTTTGAATATTTCAAAATCTACATAAGTTAAACAAACAATTTTTAAATTTTTTTAAATATTTCTAAATTTCACTAAATTCCAACCATATCCTTGTTTATGAATTGACACTATTATGTTTGGTTTTTAGTGGGGTGAAAATTTATATTCAATTGTTCCGTGTTTGTGTGTTTAGATTGTGGTTTTAACAAAAATTATCATTTCAGGTTATAAATGGTAAATTCAAAATTTCATTCTTCCAATAGAGTTGAAACATTTTACGATATGGTTTTTGACTCATAAAAATGACTTCTCCCAAGCTTCCGCTAAACTCTAATTTATTTTAATGGTCTTACCGCTATTCTCAAATAAATTTATATGACTTAAAGGAGCTCTAATCCATTCACGCCCTCCTATCCATATGATCCATAAACATTTTAAACAAAAAATAAATAAAACCTGGTCCAAATTAAATTTCATTTAACAAGAAAGTAAATATAACAATTTTATTTAATTGATTGTATTTTTCCATTCCATTTATAAAACGAGCACATGATTATGATACATATGAAATCATGTAAATAGTGTGGTTGCTTTCAATTTTTCTAGTATTCGTGAATGTCTGGACTCTTATTCGAAATTATGCTGAAAAAATGAATCTCAAAGTGGCGAGTTGGGTTGTTGCTGTCACATTCCAATCCCTTCAGGCTTCAATCAACTAAGCAGGAGCACCGAGCTGTCCAAAACTCAGACTTAGCCTTTCAATCAGCCCCGTCCAAACCTCAGACTTAGCCCTTCAATCGGCCACACAGGAGCATCAGAGCCTTGTAAAACTCATACTTGGCCAGAACTTCAAAGAAAAACTTCAAAATTCAAATCTGCCTTCATCTCCAGTTCCACTAAGGTAGAAACTAATTAATCAGATGGTAGATATGCATTAAATTTTTCATATATGTATACCACTTGGATTAATTTTACAGATTTGCTCTGGGCATCCATTAATGGTAGGTAGTAAAGTAGTATATCATTTGGATTCATTTTGCAAATTTGTATATCTTTGGCATATGGGCTGAGCTGGGCGTCCATTAATGATAGGTAGTAAGTACTACGGCGATGAGTAGAGAGACCTTGAGAATTTAAATCACCTTCACTCTTTTTTTTTTTTTTCAGAATCTCATGAAATATATAACTTATACAGGTATTATAGATTTTTACTGGAAATATATAGGCTATATAAGTATTATAGATTTTTACGGTTTAGTTTTGAAAGTGGACGTCATTTTGACAGGTTGAAGATATAAACATCACGTCAGGTTTGACGTTGAAAAATTGTTAGCTGCCGTCAAATACGTCTGGAAACGAAAAATGCGTCCTGTGGGACGTCAAATTCCAGGCCTGTACCCCACCATCTCACGAGCGAAGTGCTAACCGTTAAGCCACAAATCTTGTTACCGTTTATCAACAGTTCTGAGATGAAAATTTAGCATCAACAGGTTGAAATAAAGAAACAATTCGATATATATCTGAGGTGACAGAATGTGGGAAGACGAGGGACGCGCTAATGGAGCCATAGATTTGGCGACTCCTTCCGGAGCAGAGGGAGGCAGGGACTGACATTCCCATGGAAGCGAAGATTTGGCAAGCCCTCCCACGGGATTTGCTGGTTAAGATTTTATACATGTTGGCCATGCGTGTTCTTGCTAAAATTAGAACTCTTTCGAGACAATGGAAAGAATTGCTATCTTCCGATGCCCTGCAAAGAATTTATTCAAATTTCTCTATGCTACTAGGGAAGATTCTCCAATTTCTCTTTCCATAAATTTGGCCGGTTTTCATTGTATTGTATTAAGAGTCTTAAATGTCAGCATTCAATGATAAATTCTCCAATTTCTCTTTATTTTCACAAAAATGTGTAGTTGTTGCAAATAATTTTAATATTAGATTCTCCAATTTCTCTTTAATTTCACAAAAATTTGTAGCTAATTTTTAATATTATATCTCTTACTTTTATCTTCCGGTACAGCATCCTTCCGAGTCTCACTCGATGTTCTTCCACTTATGAATATATAAAACTGATTCGTGGGGTATCGAAAGAGGAAATGGAATGAAATTGTATTCACTTTCGGGGGTTGCCTTTGAAAAATTTCCTTCTACACCTTGTAATTCAGTGACCTTAATGAAGAAAGAACATGAAAATGGGCAGCATGAGGTTTTCATGTTTGGTTGTATAAATAATGTAATTGTGGAAAAATTCATAATTTTTATATTTAATGGATCTTGTTTACACTTCGAGGGATTTTAACTTTATAATAGCATTATATATATATATGTCAAATTCTTATTAAATGTAGAAGAAATTACATATATCACTCCTGTATTGAAATGTTTTATGAGTATGAGAATTTTATGTTCATTCTAAAGATTTATAAATCTTAGACATGTATTCATTTAAAATGTTTTAATTAATTTTTGATCTAGGTGTAGATTGACATGTGTTGCAAGGGTCGCAAGGTGTTCTTTAGCATGCATGAAAGGGTTATGTGTAAGGACGGAGGCATTTGAAGTTATTCAAAACTGCTTCAGTTGATGGTGCGGGGGTTATGTTACGAAGGAAAAGGTTCACGCAGGTGTGATCGCAGAGCTCCAGATTCTCGTCAGCGTTTGGCCATAATGACTCTCGGGTATGTTAATGGTCCCTCCCTCATTTCCACCTTTCTTGCCATGATAGTCTCGAGTCAAGGCATTCGTGGCCAATTTGTTTGGATGTCATGGGATTATGTGGGTATGTGTTCAACCCTGTAGAGGAAGTTGTTTGGTGAGGGAGGTTCTTGGGTTAATAAGAAAGTCAACTCGGGTGTGGTCGGGCTTGTCATGTGGTCTCTTATCCTCGGTGGAACTGGTTATGTTGCATGCACGCACCAGTGTGATAGCCAGAGCAGTCAGGGGAATAAGTTGGGTGGGTTTGGCACTCCCATGCCTAGGTTGGTCAAGTTGGGTTGGGAAGATAGACCTATGTATAGAGTCATGTTGGTTGGTAGCCCTTCACACTATGCCTGTAACACATCCATAGTGACTCACATGAATTACTCTGCCTCTGCAAGGAGGGTGATGGAACCATGGGGTCAGACCTAGGATTGGGCTTACGGAATGCATGTTAATTCTGATAATTGGAAGGGTTGGAGCTATGTTGGGTGGGTTGATCCTCTACTCGGTTTGGGGGCTCTCATTGATTGCAGCGAGAATGGGTGTGGGAAGAAGGTTTCGCCCCCCACCCAGGTCTTAGGGGTGGATTCAGATTAGGGCATCACAAACCTCATTCAAAGCACTGGGTAGACCCGTAAAGGAAGCTTGGCCAGAATGCCTATCATGCAAGGAGTCAAGGCACGGGAGAATGTCCTTTTGCATCTCTTGTGGAACAATATTATTTTAATTACAATGAAAGGAAAGAAATCTTGGTTTATTTCCTGTGATTACGTCGTTGTGTTGATCATTGAACAGGTAAGCTTCTGGGATCAAGAGATTGTCGAAAGTCTCACCTTCCCACACTCACACAGGCACTACACAGCCCTCCAGCCGAGAAGCAAAAGAATATGATTCGGTCCAATTTCCCTACTGCGAGAGGTAGAGGCCGGAAAAATAAAGGGAAAGAGGTTACGGGTCAACCCATCTCATCCTCAAGCAAGTCGTGAGGTAGGAGGTCCGTGGTGGGAATCATTCAAGATTCCACGAAGGAATACCATGAGAACACCGCTGAGGAAGTTCTGAAGTTGATTGAGAAGTGGGAAGCCAACCTAAACCAGAAGGGAGACACAATGGGAATGGAAGAAGAAGAATGGAGGGGCCTCGTGCCTGATCCTGGGCAAATGAGGGGCAGAGTTACTCAATTTAAACGAACATTGTTTTTATACTGGTCCATGAAGGGAATTTTGGGCAAAGCCCTTGAACAAATTTCAATAAGCCTTGCCACAATTGTCCATGATTTTCCAGATTATATAAGTAAATTTGACAAGCTCAAATTCCATCTCCAAAAACAAGATGGGAGCCTCAGGAGCATTCAATCACCTCCCATGTATCCTCAAACTGACCGAGTTTCCTGGAAATTCTGGGTAGGACTCGATGCCTATTAAATCTAGTTTAGCTGAAGATGCATAGTAGTTTCATGTTGCTCACTACTAGTAGTTTTTTGTATTTTCTGTTTATATGCGGGTAGCATTTAGTTTTTTATGGTTAATGAGTCACATCATTAGACAAGTAAAAGACAATATATGTATGAACATCCACTCACTACAGTTAGCTTGGTATGATAGCCTAAGAACGTTTTGGTTTTGGATGGCATAGCACACCATCAGGTGGCCAACACACACACTTGGTTTCCTGCTAAGGCCAACTTGAGGCCACCTAACAATATTTATGGTTGTAACTTGCTAATGAAAATTAATGAAAATAAAGATAAAACCAAGGTTAATATATATATATATATATATATATATATATATATATATATATATTATTTTAATTTTACTATTTTTGTTTTAACTAGAAGAATTGTATTATTTTAATTGTTATTTTTGTGTGCCAAAGATATATTAACGTATTTTGACATAGAAATAGAAATATTGTATATGAAAGAAAAATGTTATTATCATGAATTTACTTCTTTTCTATAATTTTTTATTCTTTTATTTTATATATATATATATAATATATTTGATATTGATATATTTTATTAGATGAAATATTTTATTTATAATTGATATTTAAAAAAGAAAGTTTGTTATTAATATATTTTTAAAATACTAATCATCAAATTTATATTAAACATTTAAGTAGATATACATCATCAACTCTATATTAAATGGTAATTGTGCATCTTTCTATACTTTTTTTTTGTAAACTTGGGAGTACATCTTCATCATGTCCAATATACCATCCACATCTAAAGAAGGAATTGAACCAATAACTTCACATCAAAGACTGTAAATATATTTAAGATGTATTTTTTAAATATTTTTAAGAGGCATTTTTAAAGATAAATATTATATAAAAATTAGGTTAAATGACCATTTAAATATTTTATTGGTCTTGCAAATGTAAATAATTTCTTATTATTAATATGCTTTTTTAAGTGTTATTTGTTAATTTTATGTTGATTATAGAAAGAATTACATATTTATTTCATATATTGTTAAAAATATCCTAACATAATTAATAAATCAAGAAAGTATGTAATCAAAATGAAATTATTGATATTTTATAATACTTTTAATTAAGACTAAATAAATATATTACTAGTGTATTTGTATTTAAAATTATTTTTAATTTAGTAAAAATTTTATATTTATTTTAAAAAGATGTGTAAACTCCAAATTAAATATGAAAAAAATTACATATTATCTTTATCAAATTATAATATATACATGAAATATTTTTTTATTTAGTAAATATTTAATTTTTATATAAAAAAGGTATATACATTTCACTCATATTAAACTATAAAATACATCTCTCAGTATAATAAATACTAACATGAATTTATTTTAATCAAATATTTTAAAAAATCATTAACATGATGATGATGATAGTTAACGTACTAAGACCAAAATAAATGAATTATTTAGTTTATTTTAAAGTTGTACTCGTATGCTCAAAGAGCTTGGAGAGAAGCGTCCTGAGCTCACTATAATTTTGACATGTTAAATGGCTAGGAAGGTTAGTATTGCAACAAAGATTATGAAAATGAGATCTAAAGAGATTATCATCTTCAATGTTCATATTCTCACAGAGATGGTAGATCCTTTCCACCCATGGTGTTTCAGGAACAACGACCTCTTTCACTATGGAGCTCATGAGAGTTCGTTCTTATCTTGGCTATATTCATTTTTTTCTCTGATCTAGTTAAAACAAAGAGATACTTTTGATCTTCTAGAGTAGGGTTGATGACCTCCTTATAATATCTTAATTTTATTTTAGCCTCTAAATCTTTCTCACATCACATTTTCTCTTTAAACTTAGAAGTAACAATATTTTAAATGTTATTAATATTTTGCAATGCAACATTCTTGTCGATCTCCCAATGGTTTAACCAGGCCCTGGTATCTTTATAGGAACCTCATTTAAGCCTTAGTTGGTTTTGGATGGAATTTAAAGCTAGCTTAGGAAGTCTATGGTCAGGAGCCTAGTCATAGCTAGGCTCTCGATAGGGGAAGGACCCACTTCTATGAGGAGAATAGGATAGGGTGTATTGCCTTTAATTTTGAGGTTATACGTTATAAAACACTTTTGGATTTTCTCAATATTTCTCCAGGATTCTCCAGACATGTTGCAACCCCAAACCTCACATCCATATAAGATAACATGAGTGACTAAAGTTTCAAAGAGCTTCTTTTTATCCCACATCACAAGGTTTTCTACTTTATAATTATTTTCAAGATGAAAATAAATTTTCCATCCTCCATTAATGATTTTCTCAATGTTATAGTTCCAGTTGAACCTGTGATGAATATCAATTCCTAGGTACTTGTAAGAAGACACTTCCTCCAAGTTGCTATTGTCATACACAAAATTAGCGTGTCCTTTTTGGATTTGATAATCATAACTTTTGTTTTGTCAGTGTTAACAATCATACCCGTGCTAGAGCAGAAATACTTAAGAAGTCTTAGTTTCCTATCAAGATAAGATGGGCACATTGCCAAAAGAACAATACCATCATCATAGAGAAGAAGGATGATGACTATTCCAACTAAGATCATTTTTTTTTATGTTTTAAAAGTTTTTTATTAAAATTATATAATATTACTATTTACATATTATCAATTATATACCAAATTTAAAATCATATTAATTGATAAATATATTAGTATTTATATTATATAAGTTAATTTAAAATCATATTTGTTGGCTTGAAGGGTCCTGACCCAGGTTCAGATTTAAGGTTTGCCAACAAACCCCTATACTACTGGCCCTTTTGGCAATGACCTACTTTTGCAGGCCAAGGTTTCACTCGAAGTACTATGGGTGGGTGGTGGAACCAGGCTTCCACATCCTAGGAGAAAGCGAGTAATTAAGGCAGTCCTCTTGAGATCTATTAGGTTTGCATAGAAGAAATCCTATTGCCAAGCCCTTAACAATATAGAAAGAGAAGCTTATAACCTTATAGACAACATGTAAACATAAACAAAGCTACTATTATTAGGCAGATCTTAGCAACACCTTCGCATCCATGTGCACATTAGTAATTATCATCACATAATAACACAATCATAGCTAATTCAGATAACACAGAGATAATTCAATTGTAAACGCAGCTAGTTCAATTAACACAGAGATACTTCAACAGATTCTGTATTCATTAATATCCAAAACTGAGTTACAAACCCAAGTCACAACCCATGCACACAGCCAGTGGGGTCCACACACACCAGGACTAAGGATCTCCACGCACACAGCCAGCAGGAGTCCTTACCCAATACCACAGAAAATAGATCTTAATAGTTCGTACTTAGCATCACTCTTACTTAGTCTTAGACTCAAACTATCCATCTATTTATATCGTCATAGCCTGCATTATCCCATGGTCCGCATACCGTGGTTTACGGACTCTAGGTCTATCCATTGACTTACAAGACATTGGGGGCTTTGGCCAACCCCAAAGCCCCTGCGCTAGACTAATTACTACAAAATATATATAAAAAATGCAGCTAGGGGACCCCGTTCCAATAGGCCCCCAACACAATCTTGTGACTCGTCCTAAGTCACAGTGGTCGTGGGGTTTGAATCTTCACCTGGAGCTACTTGATTGCATCGACAAGAGGGGGTAACATACCTTCACTCTGCATGGCATTTTTCTGTGTAATGTCCACCAAATTTTGTGAATTTGGGCCTTCTATGGCAGTGGTGACATTCTCTACGGTCTGATTCAGTTGTTTAATTGTAGCATCCAAGTTCTGGGATAGCTTGAGGGCTTCATCAGCCCATGGCTTCAGGTGGTCACTTAGAAATTTCTTCTTGTGGCAAAGCCCCTCCAGGTCATCTTTGAGCGCATGGCTAGCTCGGACGTGTTAGGCGTTGGTCTGGAATCAAAGTGGGAATTGTAGCCTACATTTGCTAGAATTCCTCTTCCTTCTAGCACAGTTCTTGGTAAACTTGCCTAGAAGAGAGTCACACTATACTGTATACCACAACTGCATAGTTGTCTCAAAAAACTCAGTGCCTTGAGAAATTTGTGTTGTAATGGTGTTTTTAGCTTCTGTGACTAGTGCAGCTGTCTGGGCACGTACCTCAGGAGGGGTTTATGGCTGCAAATTACCTTTCAACGCAGAAATATGCTTCTCCATATCGGTCTTAATTCTCTGGATCTCAATTTGAGAAGATTTTAGGGCTGCGACGAGTCCCTAAATATTTTCCTGGGGGGGTGGCAGAGGCCGGAATGTCTTTGGTCACATCTTTGCAGAGTCTGATGCTCAGACGTTCCAACTCGGTCTGCTATGCGGTGGCAAGGATACATGCGGCCTATGCCTGGGATGCCTCAGTAGTATTTTATATGATGGTCTGCTCAGCTGTACTTAGCTTCTACTGTGCCCATCGATCTCTGTGCTAGATTTTCTCAAAGAGGGATGTGTGGAGAGCCTACAACGGCTTGCCCTAAAGCCGAGCCAAGTCCAGATGTATTTCCGCACAGGCCTGGAATTGTGAACATAAGTTGGGTGGACTCAGAGTGAATTTTGCACCTGGCAGGGGGCAAAGGTGGCTCTTGGTCATGGAGATCAACTTAGTGTTGGTCGCTTCAGGCAGCCTCGCTTGAACCATGCTTGTCTGCAGGGTGTCAGATTTGAGTTGAAGAGCTTGGAGCTTAGACTGTAATGTGGCGACTATGACCTTCTGCTGCTCTTCTAAGGAAAGCCACCTATCCTCTGAAGAAATGGTGATTGCATTTGTAATTTGCTCCAAATATTCCTTAGTTAAAGTAACCTCAATCTCCCTATCGGTCCTCGTAGCCCATCGTTTTGTTCACCAGCCCTTCAACTGTCTGTTTCATGCCACGCGGGGAACCAGCGCCCTACTTATCCAGGCCCTCAGTCTCCATGTCCCACTGTAACTCCTGCTCCACGCCCTACACCACATCTGGGGGAACCTCCGTCCTGGTGGAGACTTCTGGGCCACCGCCTTTTGAGTTCTTGGCACTATCAGGTGGGGTGGTGGTCTTTAGATCTGCGCTTCTACCAGTAGTGTTGGTATTTTCTTGGCCATCCGATTTGAATCCAAGTTTCCATTGTGGCAGCAAAGTGGCAATGAGACGATCGATTTTCTCATCAGCGACCATGTAAGGCAGTGACATCCAAGCTAGATCCTTACTGCCCCGAATCTACACGTTGTGCATCATAACCTGGAATGTCACGATGCTCTTATACTTTCCACAAACCATTGGCAACAGGCGTGGCTGGGAGTGAACTATTGTTGCGAGCGCGCCATCAAGCAATACCCAAAATACTTTTTTTTCCTCAATGCGCTTCGCATCCTTTGAATCCCACAAGTTTGCATATTGCGCCCCTTCACACATGTCCAGTTTGAGCTTAGGGAAGACTGATCCTTCAAGGGCTTCCCATGCAACCAATTCAATTAGGAGTAGCAGCCAAGAGTAACCAAACACTTTCCCATGGTCCTAGGCCTCTCGCACATTTTCGAGAAACTCGGTGCAGAGGAACTGCAACTAGTTAAAGCAAACCCCCTTTTTGCAGTGGCCAGCAAGATGAATCACATAGGCAGGGACAACCATAGCCTGGAACTTGCACATCATTTTACAAGCCAAAAGCAGGGTACCCATGCACACTCCAAGGTCAGAAATGGTTCCTATGAGGAAGCCTCTTTTGTTTCGCTCGACATGGTAGTCTTCTCGCACCTTAACGATGATGTATTGCTCATACTTCTTTCCCATATGCTCCATTGGATTCGGCCCCTTCATGGGGAGACTATTAATGTAGTTAATTAGGGCGACATCGATGGGAATTCGATCCTAGATCAATAAGCTTCCATCATGGATCAGGGCTAGCAACTGTCGCACAACTAGGTTGGTGATATTGTATCAGCCAAAGTGAGGTATCCGCAACAAGTTTAGTAATCTTGAACCTGCTAACCTGCACGTCCATGGAATTGGTACAACTTTTAGCACATTGTTCTCTAGTAATATTTCGAGATATAACTCAAGTGCCAATTTTGGGAAGGCCTCTAGGTTGGCAAGGTCATGATCGTCGAACTTAATTGAGGGGAGATTGCCAAATACTTCTCCAATTATGGGAACTTCATCTAGAACCAGTGGAATTTTCAGATAGGAGAGCACAATATCGAGATTCTTGGGCGTGCGCACCAAGGGTCTTCTAGGCCGAACATAGGGCGGTATCCAAGTTAGCGGGGCAACTAGCAGAGAGCTTCTTCATGAGCAGATAGAGGTTGCTTCGCTAGGTTAGGCGAGCATGCCTTAGGCACTTTTTGGGGGGATTTCATGTTCCGAGGGGATGTGTGTGGCTTCACCCTAGCCCATTTCACAGTCCTCCCCTGCCCTTGCTCCTAGCCTTTCTCCTTATTCTTCTTTTTCTTCACCTACTTCCCCTTGATCGGTGTGGACACGACCTCTTCTACTTCAGGGGTTACTTCCAATACTTAATCGGGTGCTACCTTAGTAGGGACCATATATTGCGATGATTCAGTGGGATTGGTCACAGTCATTCTTGCTCGAAAGACAAACTCAGGGTTGTTGTTATCAGAGGGGATAGTGCGCCAGACATGAACAAAGCACAGTAGTTACCGAAATTTTCAAGGAACAAGACTTTCAAGACATATGGAACCCAATTCTGATCTGCCCTCCTCCATTTATAGCTTTGGTAGTGAACAATGGTCGAATGAAACTTAGCTGAAACTTACCATCAAGGAAACATGGTCCCCTACCTGCATTATATATTGTAGTAATTAGTCTAGCGCAGGGGCTTTGGGGTGGGTCAAAGCCCCCAATGTATTGTAACGAGTCAAAGGGTAGACTTAGAGTCCGCAAACCATAGTTTGTGGACCACAGGCTAACACAGGCTATGATGATATAAATAGATGGATAGTTTGAGTCTAAGACTAAGTAATATTAATGCTAAGTATGAACTATTGAGATCTGTTTTGGGTGGTATTGGGTAAGGACTCTACTGGCTGTGTGCACGGAGATCCTTAGTCCTGTTGTGTGCAGACCCCACTGGATGTGTGCGCAGGTTGTGGCATGGGTTTGTCACTTGGTTTTGGATGTTAATGAATGCAGAATCTGTTAAAGTATCTATGTGTTACCTGAACTAGCTGAATTTACTATTGAAGTATCTCTGTGTTATCTGAATTAGATGTGATTGTGTTATTCTATGATGATAATTACTGATGTGAAGGTGGATGCGAAGGTGTTGCTAATATTTTCTTAATAATAGTAGCTTTGTTTATTTTTACATGTTTTCTATGGGGTTATAGGCTCCTCTTTCTATATTATTAATGGTTCGTCAATAGGATTGCTTTTGTGTGAACCTGATAGATCTCAACAGGATTTCCTTAATTACCGGCTTTCTCTCAAAATCCTACCAGTCCTAGCAACAGAACCATTTGTTGGCTTGAAGGGTCCTAACCCAGGTTTGGATTTTATACTACTAGCCCTTTCAGCAATGACCTACTTTCGTAAGCCAAGGTCTCACCCGAAGTAGTATGGGTGGGTGTTGGAACCAAGTTTTTGGACCCTGGGAGAAAGCGGGTAATTAAGGCAGTCCTGTTGAGATCTATCAGGTTCGTACAGAAGCAATCCTATTTCCGAGCCCTTAACAATATAGAAATCAAATCTTATAACCTTATATACATCATGTAAACATAAACAAAGCTACTGTTATTAAGCAGATCTTAGGAACACCTTTGCATCCACGTGTGTATCACTAATTATCATCACAGAATAACACAATCGTAGCTAATTCAGATAACACCGAGATACTTCTTGACAGTAAACGCAGCTATTTCAGGTAACACAGAGATACTTCAACAGATTCTGCATTATTTAACATCCAAAAGTGAGTTACAAACCCAAGCCACAATCTGGGCACACAACCAGTGTGGTCCGCACACAACAGGCCTGAGGATCTCCATGCACATATCCAGCAGGAGTCCTTACCCAATACCACCCAAAACATATCTCAATAGTTCTTACTTAGCATCAATCTTAGTCTTAGACTCAAACTATCCATCTATTTATATCATCATAGCCTGCGCTATCGTGTGGTCCACAAAACATGGTTTACGAACTCTAGGTCTACCCTTTGCCCTGTTACAATACATTGGGGCTTTGACCCACCCCAAAGCCCCTACGCTAGACTAATTTCTACAAAATATATATAAAAAATGCAGCTAGGAGACCCCATTCCAACAATATTGATTAATACATCTATTAAATGAATATTTTATTATTAGATATTTAAAAATATAAAAACAATCTAGATATAATTTTACATTTAGGTTGGTTTTTAAAGTGTTAAAAATGAATAAACTATATGCATTTTTCATATTGAGTAATATGTATTGAAATGTTTTACTTATATAAGGGCTTATAAATTCTCTCACATTTAAAATATTTTTTTTTAATTATATATATATATATATATATATATATATATATATGAGATTCATATGTAAATGTTAATTATCAATTTTATTAAAAACTAAAGTAAATATATATCATTGATTATGTATTAAATAATTTGACTGTTTTTTTTAAATTATAAAGTGAGTTGAAAATAGTCAAATCAAGGAATATTTGACAATGTCAAAAAAAAAACTTTTTCAAATAAAAGAGAGATAACTATGTCCAAAAAAAAATACAAAATAACCAAACTAAAACTACAACATTAGCCTATGTGCGCTTGTACATTAAAAAAAAATTGTAATCAAAAAAATCAAGAACCAAAACCTTTCCACACTAAATCAAGGGGTTTGAATCTAACACTGCAACTTGGATGGATGCTTTTGAGCCTTTTAAAACTCACTTATTGTATAATAATATTTTCTTTACTTTCAATTATTTTCACACATAAATAACATATATTGATATTGAATATAATCTTTTTAAATATTTTATAAATTAGTGTTTATAGAAAAATTAATAACCACTATGTATATATTACAAAAATAATTTGGAAAAATATATATATATGGTTACTAAAATTTTAAGTGGTCACATTAATTTACACATTTTTTTTGTGAAACTTAACAAATTATTGTTAGAAATACAATTTTAAGTGCTCAAGAGAGTTTTCAAAATGTTGAATCCATTAATGTATACAAAAATTCAATTAAATAATGAAAATTATAAGTAGTGTTTGTATCCCCTTAACCACCAATTTATTGAGTGTTAGGAGGGATCAAATTTCTCAATATGCAATTTTTTTTCATGTTTTTCACTTTAAAAAAGGTTTGCACCTTAAGAGAAATTTTTACACTTTAAAAGAGTTTTTCACCTCAAAAAATTTCATCCCTATCAACCATAGCTAAATGAATTAAATCTATTACTAATCCAAAAAATTATACTTCATAGTTTTACAATTGACATTCTTGACATTCTTGAAATTTACATAATTTATTGATAAAAAAATATTGATTATGTAATCTAAAAGTTCACTTAGATTCTACTCCTTGTGATAAAAAAAGAAAAGAAAAAATCTCCAAATCAAATATTTGTAAATAAAGAGTGTGTAGATCATGTTGCTCCATTGTTGTAGGATGTTTCTAGATTGAAATATCCACTCAAATATACATCAAATTGTATTTCATCATAGTCACAAGGATATCCAAAAAAGTTTCTTAAAAAATAATGATATAATTTTTTGATTTCACTACTAAATAACATAGAGTAGAACTGAAAAGGAGAGGAATGTGTTTAATTGAGGAAAATTGATGCATATCAAGTCAGAGTCACACACCAATAAAATAGGTAGGGTAGAAATATGAGCAGAAATGCAACAAAACTGATAGGAAAAGAAAGGATTTTTGCTAGGAAAAGAAAGGCCGCAAAATACCAATGGTTCAAACTTGAGCACATAAGGAACTTTTCTACTTTGATACCATGTTAAACTCACACACAAATAGATAGAAAATATTAGATAAATGTGAGATACCTATTATTCAAAAATATTTACATATAAATATAATGTTTTATTACCCTTGGTTTTCATATTCCAAGTGGTATCTTGGACTGCATTAAATGTTCACATTCCACACACAAAATTCTTAATGGATTAGGTGTCCAAAAATGTGAGATTGAATAGTAATAGAGAAAAATGAGATGTTGCTGAGATTAATGCACATTAAGATAAGAATAATAATTCAAGGTTGATATGTTACTCACATTGTGTTTCTAATTAATATGCAACTATGGATATAATGAAGCATAATATTTCAATGTGTTATAGGTAGGTATATTAAGTTTTTTTTTGCAATGAGGACATTCATTTTATATGATGATGAATAAATAGTTCTTGCATGTAAATGTTGAGATGTAAGTAGTGGAGGTAGGTTAGGATTGCATGGTTGTTCACTACATGTCACCTATTATTTCTAATATAAGTAACTAGCAATTGCACCACATGTTGCAAAGGAACGCCTTAAGAGCATAAGAGTATAGAAAATAAATATATTGATCTTATTAAATATACAAATTTGAATTATTTTATTAAAAAATAAATTTTTGGTTTGGAAAATTGTTTAGATAAAGAAATTGGTTTTTTATAACCTAAGGTTACTATATATAGTATATAGAGTATATTGAGTTAAGGAAACAACAAAATATGAATGTAATGAAGGCTATCTATAACAATAATGGATATCACTGTGAAAGTTATTTACAAGTCAAATTCCATTTTGTTCAATTCTATTTGCCATTTTAAATTTTGATTTTAGATAAAGAAATTGGTTTTTTATAACCTAAGGTTAGTATATATAGTATATAGAGTATATTGAGTTAAGAAAACAACAAAATATGAATGTAATGAAGGCTATCTATAAAAATGATGGCTATCATTGTGAAAGTTATTTACAAGTCAAATTCCATTTTGTTCAATTCTATTTATAATGCAAGTTGAATTCACAATATTCCTTTTTGTCATGGATTATACTACTTTCCATTTTGTTCAATTCTATTTGCAAGTTTAAATTTTTTATTTATGATGAGAAAATTTTTGAAGAAAAAACTATCTATAATACAAGTTGAATTCACAATATTCCTTTTTGTCATGGATTATATTACTTTCCATTTTGTTCAATTCTATTTTCAAGTTTAAATTTTTTATTTATGATGAGCGAAGTTTTGAAGAAAAAACTATCTACAATGAGCGAAGTGTTGAAGAAAAAACTACCTATAATACAAGTTGAATTCACAATATTCTTTTTTGTCATGGATTATTACAAGTTGAATTCACAATATTAAGTTGAATTCACAATATTATTTTTTGTCATGGATTATTACAAGTTGAATTCACAATATTCCTTTTTGTCGTGGATTATATTACTTTCCACTAAGTTTAAATTTTTTATTGATGATGAGCTAAGTTTTGAAGAAAAAACTATCCATAATACAAGTTGAATTCACAATATTCCTTTTTGTCAGTTGAATTCACAATATTTCTTTTTGTCATGGATTATATTACTTTCCATTTTGTTCAATTCTATTTGAAAGTTTAAATTTTTCTATTTATGATGAGCTAAGTCTTGAAGAAAAAAATATCTCTAATACAAGTTGAATTTAAGCCTAATGGATTGTGGAGTGTCCCTTTTTCACAATTAGTTTGTAGATATTCCCTAGAAGGCCATTTTGAATGAAGTTCATTTTGTAGAAGGAGAGGTTTGACTTGGTATTGATTCATATTTAAATATTGAAATAGGTCGCATAACATATCACATCTTCTTTCTTCTATGTAATCTTTTTTAAATTCATATTTTTTTGTGTTCTTAAGTCAATATACTCTATATATTATCTATACTAACATTAGGTTATAAAAAAACCAAATTTTTTATCCAAACTCTGCAACCCTAAGTTTTATTTTCACTCTCCAACCCTAAATTTTATTTTCAAATTAAATAATTAATATTTAAATATTCAACTAGATCACATAACATATGACAACTTTTTTCTTCTATCAAGTCTTATATTTCCTTTGAAAAATGTGGTGCAATTTCTAATTATATTAATATCAATATTCATCCACCACTCTCATTTAAACATAGAATTCCAAATATATTTTTAAACATAATTAATTTTTTTTTAACGAATTATTATCTGTCATGCATTATTAACTTCCTTATATTCATATATTTAATATAAAATTAATACAATATATATTAATATTAATTATTAATAACAATTTTATTTATATATAAAATATTTAAAATTAAATTATCACAACATAAACATTATTATTAAAAAAATTATTATTGCCATGCATTATTAACTTCCTTATATTCATATATTTAATATAAAATTAATACAATATATATTAATATTAATCATTAATAACAATTTTATTTATATAAAAAATATTTAAAATTAAATTATCACAACATAGATTTATATTTATATTAATCACCATTCTTCATTCATGAAACTTAAGAAAACTTAATTGATCTTCAACATCTGTCTAAATTTCCTTTGGATGCATTATCAAAATTTAAGTTTCTTTTCAAATACCAAAAACAAAAAATTCAATCAAATACAAATTTCAATATTTGTAAATTCTCTTACTAATATTATATAAAATTATTACCGAAATCAATTTGCATTGATGTCCTTGTCACTCAGCATGCATCCAAAGGCACAAATGGTCATCCTTCCTTCTTGCCTATGTCTTGCAAATTTAGGCTAACACAATGACACTAAAATACCTATTATTTCCATTCATTTTAAAATATAAAATCAATAGCATGGAAAGAATACTGTGACAAGCAAAAACTGATGGAAAGAACACTATCTATTCTATGTCTACCTCACCTTTCTCGCGTAATGGGAAAGGGAAAAGGCACAACAAATCCACAAACGTAAATTGAAATTATTAATACTTTAGAATGTTTTAAATTAATACTAACTGAACATATTTATTAATAACAAGTTACACGACTGATATTTTATCATAGAAAATAAGCCTGCCTACAATAGGGAGAATCTAGCTTCAATCCATTGAGAGATAAGCTAGGTATCTTGGCCAACACGAAAATGAAGAAAATAAAAAGGTGACAACAATGAAAATTATAGCGGACCATAATAGCAAACTACCACAAACAATTTACGGCTAGAAAAAGAATAAAATATAGGAGATGACAATCACAAGACTCTTGAGCACGTGTTCTAGTAGAGCGACGCAAGGGGCTCTACTGGGGGCTCTGTCATTTGCCAGGCAAGGGGCTCTGAAATATTCTGTCATTTTTAACCCCAAACGAAAATCTTGAATGTAATAAAATGTAACGTTGAACTGAATGTTGCTGGAACAATAGTTTGAAACTTGGAAGCTCACACTAAATGCTTGACCGTAACAGACTTAAGATAATTCATTTAAAAAGAAACAGATTTAAAATATTTCATTAAAACACTCATCTCGCAGGTAGGCAGATCGAAACTTGGGAAGACGAAAACAGAAGCTAAATTTTCACTGGCCGACTTACATGACTGGGGAATCAAGCCTCTGGTTGCAATGTTGTACTGAGAGTGAAAAATTTTGGAGCATATGCTGTCCAGTTTGGTGTAGTTATTTAAAGCATGCACAACATATTTGACCTCAATTCTATGAGCGCTCTGCTAGTCGAAATAATCCGAAAGGAGAAGTTCCTTCACGGCGTGGTATTGGCGACAACCTCCCATATCTTGGAAATACTTGATCCCTTTTTAAATGTTGCAATCTCTATCCTTTAGACACTCAAAAACTTTAAATTGGATATTCAACTGAGCATATGCGAGTAACAACTTCCTTTGCCATTGCTGGAGAGGAGATCACCACCATTGCAGTTTGCATCCAGAGAGAAACATGAGCGGCGTGGTATTGGAAGCAGCCTCCCATATCTTGGCAATACTTGATCCATTTTTAAATGTTGCAGGTTCTCTATCCTGTAGACACTCAACAACTTTAAATTGGATATTCAACTGAGTATATGCGAGTACGAACTTCCTTGGCCATGGCTGGAGAGGAGATAGAAATTTGTAGGGCTTAGAGTTAGTTATTAGGTAGTTAGTAGTAGAAATGAATAAGGTGGTGGATCCAATGGGTAAAAACATTTCAAGTCTAACATTTAATCTGACGGTGCATACATTGACACACTCCCAGTTAAGTGAGGTGTTTTCAAATAAGAACGCCTTAAGACATAACTAGCAATAATGTTGTAGTTTTAGTTTCATTATAATTTGGCCAAACCATATTTTTCACGCATTTAATTGGCAAGCTATTGATCAGCAATGCATGACTTGTGAATTTCAAGAAGGTCAGAAACCCTTTTTACAAAAATTATACGGTATTTATTTCTATCCCTACAAATCTATAATTGAAATGTTGTAATGAAATCCCATGTAGATTATTATCAACCATAGGGATGTACATTTTTGCTACATTTTAACCTTGATTATATGACACATAAGTAGTTTTCAGAATTTATTTGGTGTTTATTTCTATCCCTACACATATCTAGATTGAAATTTTGTTATGAAATCATGTAGGTTATTATCTATCTGCAATAATAATATGCATTCTTACTACATTTTAACCTTGTTTATATGACATATATGTAATCTTCGGAACAAACTTGATTTTTCTCCTTCAACACATTGATATGTAGTTTTATTTTCTTTTGTAACTTAATGGTTGAATTCCCCTGATCATAATATATATTTTTTCAATCAAGGAGAATTCCTTAGAGAAAAAGTATGGTGACAAATTTTTATAATAGAATATTAAAAAGATAATTCTACTCGAATTCAGAAAACAAATAAGATAAACTGTAAATTTTCAAATAACATATTAAATAAATGGCATAATCGAAGACATGTTCCATGGTGAAGAATGATTTAGGGGTTTATAGTCCAACATTTTGAAAGCATGTGAAAGTAAAGAGTGACTTCATGGTCTTAGCATCTTGAACATGTTGTTGATGGTATTCGTTAAAGAAAAGTGATCTTGTTGTTAGTGTTTTTTTAAAGAAAAATAAAATGCAATTGTTTTGTTATCTTTGCTAGAGAAAGATTAAAAAACCTTTAGTTTTGCAAGAAATGTTTACTTTAAAGAAAAAAAATGTGAGCGTATTGTTTTTTCCTCATTCAAAATTCCTTCATTATATTTTCATGAAAACAAAGGTTACATAAGATATCTCTATGCTCCCCTCATTCCAACTAGACTTGTTGGAATTTGGGGTTGGAGGATGCCACGAATAAAACTTTACATAGGTTATTGTTTTCTGGCATAAAAGCCATATTGTGCAGGAGGAAAAAAAAACTTACAGAAACCGACAACAACATTTCATTGAGGAGGATCGCGAGAGAGTATAGGGGAAGCAGCAAATTAGTCATCACACTCATGCAAGTGAAAATTGATATGTTCCATCGGAGCTTCCACGTTGCAGAGGTGGTCTTTCATTTTGCGATGGCTCCAGCAAAGAGAATCCAACTATTCCAATATCTCATTCTAGCTATATTCTATATCATTCATATATGCGACGAATTTGTTTCAATCTTCCTAAGTGTGGTCGCGAATGATGTCAAGATTGAGTTTAATGTCTAGAAGTTGTGGAGCTAAGGATTCCATTGATTTCGGGGCCTCAATTCTTCCTGGAGAGTGAGCTAGAGAGAGCGCCACTTCACCCTCACGCTTCATGCTGGCTAAATTCTCGAAGATGAGTTGTTGCTTAGAGCGGGGCAGCCTGCATTGGCCAAATTACCACTCCCATGAAGAGGCCTCCCCCACTAACAAGGCATTGCTTTAACAACAAGGGGACTAAGTGACCAAAACTGGGAGCACCCCGAAGGAGACCTGTAATAGAAAGAATGATAGAAAGCACCACAGGAAAAGTACACCTTGCAATATGGGCAAAGTCAGAGACTCCACTAAGGATGAAACAAAAGGAGGCCCATAACTCCACCTGAAAAGTTTCTAGCCAGATTTCCACTAACCAAAAAACGTAATCAAAGATCACCCCAACAGCGGGGTTGGGACCCCTAAGATACGAAACCGAGGCAGAAAATGATATAAGTAACTAAGATCCCAAAATGAAGAAACAAACAACCCCTTATTCAAGAGGAAAACATAGAAGGGAGCTATAGGAAACCCTTGGTCGAGGCTTCCATAGATACTAGACAAGAGAGACATAGGAATTGAATAGAGGTATGCAATACCACAGAACGCATGCGAACACGAAGGTCTATAATCATAGAAAAACCCTTCCACGATGCCTAGAGGCAACACAGGATGCATAGGGGGGGTCATGATACCATAATTAAGCTATAAACCATAATTACCTGATCAAATTCAACAAATACAACCGCGTTGAGCCAGTAATCAGGAGGAGAGAACTGAGCCAGAGTCGCCAACCAAAGGTAGTGCTAGGATTCAAATTCTTGCCTCCAATAGAACTGGGATCCAAAGTGTTCGTTTGAAGCCCACCCTTCTGCAAAGCTAGAGCAAACTAGACTTCCACTATGTCGTGTCCCTAGAGCCAAAACTTCGGAGAGTTTCCATGGTTTCAGCTAGTGTACGAAGTAATTAACACCTTGATTAATGGGAGCATGATCATTTTGTGGTAGAGGGGAAAGCCACATAAAATAGTATGTCACTGTTTATCAAGGGAAATGCAAGTGTATTACTAAATAAATGTATTTCTCAAAAATCTAAACTATAAATTTAAGAAAGTCTCATCCGTATTTCTCAAAAATCTAAACTATAAATTTAAGAAAATCTCATCCATTTTTAGGATAAAGTGATTCATGAAATAAATTCATAAATTAGGTGTCAATGATAAAGTCTACGAGTTTTGTTTTATTTTTTTTGAATTCTTAAAATAATTATATCTATTGAATTATTTATTATGATGCAGAGAGATTTTATAATTGGAAATACTAACTCTTTTACTCATAACTCTTTACTAGTGTATACATGGATTGGTTAGTTGGGTGTATTGGATGATTAGTCAATTTTGAATATTCCCAAAGGTGAAACGTGAAAACACACAATTTTTTGGTTTTAATTAATAAAAATTATACCATGGCTACAAACCAAAAGATGAAAAGGTGTATGGGATTAAGATTACATGGAATAGAAAAGTTAGGGTTAAATTAATATATAACTTATTTTGTTCGTGGGATAAGAGACTTTTATAAATAGTACAGAAAAATAGAAAAGTTAGGATTAAATCAATACACAGCTTTTTAATCCAAACAAAAAAATTAATTTATAAGACTCAGATAAGAGATTTTTATAAATAATATATAGAAAATTAATAAATGATCAATATCAAATGTTATTTAGTAATTTACATTATTTGTTATATGATAATTTGTTATTTGATTATATATATGATAATTTTATCTTTTATAATTTTATAAAAGATTAAACACAGAAAATAACTGTAACTATATAACCATAAAATAACTCTTAATAAAACTAAAAATATATAAAATAACTAACTATTTAAATTTTAAGGGAAAAAAACTCAAAACAAAAAAAACTCACTCACCCATCTACTAATATTCCAAAAATGAGAGTTTACTCTTTCTGGCTAAGGCTAACCCGCCATCTCACGAGGCACCGTAGTGGTCCATCACATTACGAAGTGCTAGCCCGTTAAGCCACAAATCTTGTTACCGTTTATCCGCAGTTTCAGTTTTGACATGAAAATTTAGCAAAAATTATATTAAAATAATGAAACGATTTGATACATCTCTGCGCTGAGAGAAAGTGAGAAGAAGACGGTGGTGGGAATGGAGGCAGAGATTTGGCAAACCCTTCCGGAACAGTGGGAGTCAGAGCCAGACATTCTCATGGAAACGAAAATTTGGCAAGCCCTTCCACAGGATTTGCTGCTTAAGATTTTATACATGTTGCCCATGCGTGTTCTTGCCAAAATGAGAACTCTTTCGAGACAATGGAAAGAATTGCTATCTTCCGATGCCCTGCAAAGAATTTATTCAAAATTTTCAGCGCACCCCTTCCTAGGATTTTTGGTTCAGTTGGAGTGGGCCAGCGAACGTATTGCGGAAACTTGGGTTATAGAATACCTAGGAGGCGATAGTTCAGACATGAACATTTTCAAAGTTCCTTTGCCTGCTGATGTCGTTATTGTGGATGCGTGCAGGAATATGTACTGTTTTCACAGAAGGGGAGATAGATTGGGTCTTTCCATAGGCAATATTGCTACTGGGTCCTCTAGGCGTCTGCCTAATCCTAACCCTCTCATCTGGTGGAGCTTCATTGCGATGGATTTTGATGCTACTACGAGGCGCTGCACTGTTCTGCTAGGTGAAAACAATAATAGATGGGGACAAGCAGCTGACAATAGTATGGTGATGCAGATTTATGATTCAGAATCCAATGCATGGACTATGGTTGCCATGACAGTCCCGCTGCGCATTTGCCCTAGTGGAAAGGGTATCTGTTCTAAAGGAAATGTTTACTGGATTACTTCTAGGCATGGCATCAGTCGCATGATAGCATTCAGTATTGCAGAGAGGCGTTGGGCAGAAATTGGGTTGCCTCAGTTTTGCCAATGTGATTCACTGCCAAGACAGTTGGATCTAGGTGGAAGTGATGGGCGAGTGGTGTTAATAGTTTATAGTGATTCTTGTCTCTGTACTCGCATGTGGAAATTGAAGGAAGGGCCAGGTGCTCCGGAATGGTGTGAACCGAATCCGATCTGGAGGCCAGAAGTCCCTAACGTTTATAGTGTGGGAGCAAATAGTAGCGGATGGACGATTATGTTCGATTGGGAAATGAAAATAACAATCTGCAATCCACAGCGAAGATTAATAGGGTGCGTCACATTGCCCTTCAGACGCTTTACATTTTTCTGCAGAATTTTTGTGTCAGCCTTCGAATCCAACAATGTTGCTTGGCCTTAGGGCAAATTTGGCCCTTGGGGTTAGGCCCTCTCTTTAAATTTGGCCGGTTCCCATCGGCTCTTATATGCCAATATTCTCGAATTTCTCTTTCTATAAATTGGCCGGTTTTCATCCTGTTTTATTAAGGCTATTAAATGCCAGGATTCAATGATAAATTCTCCAATTACTCTTTAATTTAAAGATTGTGTAATTGTTGCAAATAAATTTTATTATCTATCTCTCTTACTATTTATCTTCAGGTGCAGCCTTAGTCTCGCTAGATGCTCTTCCAGTTAGGCATATGTCAAATTGGTTTCGTTGGTATGCTCCTCCAGTTAGGCATATGTAAAATTGGTTTCGTGGGGTATTGAAAGAGTAAATGGAATGAAATTGTATTCACATTCCTCGCTGTCAATGAAAAATCTCATTCATTTTATATTTTATATTGGGGAGGTTAAGGTTTTTATGTTTTGTTGTATATACAATGTAAAAACTCATAAATCTTATATTTAATGGATTTTTACTGGCATTATTAATTAGTTTATAGTCATTTAATTTTGATTTTTTTAAAGAAAAAGTTTATATTTCAAGGGACTTTAACTTTCTAATTTCATAATAAATTTATAGTGAAGATAAATATACATACAAATTGGTAGTTAAATTTATGTTAAATATGAATGAAATTACATACCTTGTCTCTCTCTTCTATATATATATATTACGTGTTGATAATGAAAGGATTTATAAATCTTAGTGAGGCTCAATTATATGTATTGAAATGTTTTAATTATAGTAATTTATTTACTTTTAATTGGTTTTTTTTATATATTTTATATTTGATATTGAAATATTTTATTAGATGTTAAAATATTTTATTTATGATTCATATTTAAAAAATAATTATTATTTCTTAATTGGGTGGATTAGCTATGTATCAAGAAGGAAGGAGTTTGTCACCCCACTAACTCCAACAATAATTAAGGTAGGGGTGGGGTGGCACCCCTCAACCATGTACCAGAGCATGTGACGGAAAGTCAACTTAATATCAAGGCAAGTTAAATTTCTATTTTAGTTTTGGTTAGAGGTAATGTTGTCAAGAGGGATTCACTCTATCTATTGGAAGTTGGGACATCAGCCCAATTCATTTGCAACCAATGATTGATTATTGCTATATTGTGGTTGGTTAGCATTAGCACTGTTTGGTAAGGAATATAGGGATGGAGAGTGTCCTCAGAGTGAAGTTTCGACAAAAATTTTATTCTAGCCTCTCGCGCATATCATTCGGGATCCTGGTATCTAGATTCCTTTGCATCCTTGACTCTAGATATGGTCAGGATAGATAAACTTGTAGGTTTTCGTTTTCTCAGTGGAGTGTAAATGGATTCCTCCTTTGGAGTCTCAACGCAGGCATAAGGTAATGTGGTATATTTATTTGGTTTATTCTCAATTTCCAATTCTCACTTCATTCACATGGATTTATTTGGGATTTTTAGTCATTCTCTAGTGGCATTGGTGGTTATGTTACTCAAGGTTATGGAGCATAGTGTATAATTTGTGGCTTATGGGTCTTAGAGATATTGTTGTTATTAGGGAGGTGATGTCTAAGAATAAGATACAAGCTAGTATATTTTCAAACTTCTCTCTTCATCTTGTTTGCCGTCTAGAGGGTTCTGTATTTCATTTCTTGTGCTTTGAGAGTTCTCAATCTTCCGTCTTACTATGGTACCTTGTCTTATTGTATTTCTTTGTTTGACTAGGTTTGCAATATTTCTAGAGTATAAGATTGTGGTTTGTGTGGATGGTTCTTTCCCTTCAATTCACTGCAGTTTCCCACTCTTTAGAGCTTATTGCACTTTGGAGAATATTATAATGCCATATCAACAAGGAAAAGTGAGAAGGGGGTTGGTGAGAGAGGGAAATCACATCAAAATCACCACGAAGCTTCTGGACAAGGTGAGGTCATAGATCCCAACCCAGTCAACCAACCTGGCCCTCACAAATATGATCCTAGAAAGGAATAGGCATGATGAGAGAACTGTAATCATTTCATTCATGAATGACCTCCAAAAAAATCAGTGGCAAATGAAAGATAGATTAGCATGCCTACAAAGGGAACAATGGTGTCTTTGAGAAAAGTTGGACTATTTGGAAGGTAAATTGGCCCACATGGAAAAAAAAAATCACTATGCGTTTCAGCCTCCACCATCACTTGGTTCAGGACTTATCAATCCAACTCCAGTATCATCTTCTTATGCATAATAAATTTTGGCTGCATTAGGATTGTGCTTGTGTTTTGGGCTTATGTCCCATTTTGTTTATGGATAGAAAAGTACCTCTATAATGTGATATCATTTTTTGTTATTACCTATTGAAAAACAAATATGGTAAGAGTAAGAAGAACAAATTATTGATAAAATGTAATCAATAATGTAATCTTTTTATTTGAATGAAAAACTTTTATTATATATATGTATGTATGTATGTCAATCATCAAATCTACTTTAAATGCTAAAGTAAATACTCATAAGCAACTCTATATTAAATAGTGAGTGTACTTCTTATTATAAATAAAATTGTATAATGAGAAATTTTTTACTTTCAATTCTTTTGACACATAATATGTCATTGATATAAAAATATATATTTTGTTTTAGGGAGAGAATATATATAAACTTGATATTTAATAAAGAAGGAATTAAACATTTATGTAAAGAGTACATATTTTTATTTTACTTTAAATTAATTTTTAAAGAAATAAATAAATAAAAATAAAATTAATGTGGTTTGCGGACATTTACTAGAAACCATTTTCCAAATTATGAGTGTCTGACTCCAACGGCGTCGAGGAGATTTGACCTTGTGACCTCTCGATTGACAAGGTACTTGGAAATGGCCCCAAGGGCGTCGAGCAAATTTGACCCTGTGACCTCCCTATTGGCGAGGTACTTGGCAATGACCCCAAGGGCATTGAAGAGATTTGACCTTGTGAACTCCCTATTGGCGAGGTACTTGACAATGACCCCAAGGCCGTTGAGGAGATTTTACATTGTGACCTCCATATTGGCTAGGTACTCGGCAATGGAAACTCAAACAATTGAACTATCCCTTGGAAATTTTATAAAAAAATTATTAAAAATGGGTATTAAACATAATATTAATGACATAAGTTTAAATGATTTCTTCTTATTAAGTGACCTCCCGATTGGCCACATACTTGGCAATGGTGCTTGGCAATAGAAACTCAACCAATTAAGTTATCCCTTGGGGTTTTTATATAAAGTTGATTTAAAATGGGTCTTTAAAACTTCTATTTATGACATAAGTTTAAATAATTTATTCTTATTAAATGACCTACCGATTGGGGAGGTACTTGACAATGGAAACTCACCAATTCAGTTATCCCTTAGGGTTGTTATATAAATTTTATTTAAAATGGATATTTAAACATTGTATTTATTACATAAGTTTAAATATTTTTTTCTTATTATGTGACGTCTCGATTGGCCAAGTACTTGGCAATGGAAACTCCACCAATCAAGCTAACCCTTGGGGATTTTATATAAATTTTATTTTAAATGAGCATTTAAACATTTTATTTATGACATAAGTTTAAATAATTTATTCTTATTAATATATTTTCCAAGTATGGCTTGTTAACTCCATGTTCAACACTGAAGGAAATACAAGTACAGTGAATCAAATAAACCAAACCAACTTAATCAATAAACCAAATAAATAAATAATAACTCAGATAAATATAATGAAAATAAAATTATTGATGTTTTACAATACCTTTAATTCATACTATATATATATATATATTACTATTAAACTATATAACGTCAATACTTTTAATTATAACTAACCAAATTAAAATTATTATTATTATTATTATAAAATATTATTTTTTATTTAATAAATATTTAGTTTTTTTTTTTTTTAATAAAATACTAACTCCTCCCACTCCAAACCTGATGATGAAAGAAATTATACTTAAACTATAAAAAGCCTCTCAATGCAATAAATATTAATATGAAATTATTTTAACTAAACATCTTAAAGAATAACTAACCTACGTGATTAACTTTTATGTTTAAATTTTTTTTATAAAAAATATGTGGTATAAATTTATACAAAATTTAAAATTATATTGATTAATATTTTAGTATTTATGTTTTATAAATTAATTAAAATTATATATATAACATTAGTTTTATACATAGATTTTATATAAATTTATACAAAATCTAAAATCATATGATTAATGTTTTAGTATTTATATTTTATTAATTAATTTAAAATCATATACAAAATTCAAAATTATATTGCTTAATGTTTTAATATTTATATTTTATTAATTAATTTAAAATCATATATAGTTGTAGTTTTATACATAAATTTTATATAAATTTAAACCAAATTGTGTGACAGATGGCTTAAGTGTTAATTATTTGTTATGTTATTTTATTTTTAAGAGACAAAAATATTTATTTTTTTAGGAAAAGATTACATGATGATCATGAATTAATTATGTTATGTTGAAATGAAATCTAATCATGGAATAGTGTTTTCATAAAAAAAGTAAAAATATTCATGATAAAGAACTCAAAAGTGATTGAATAGAAAAACAGTAAAAGACAGTTACCTTTTCTCTGAGGATAAAAAGTACATCCCAGTGAGGAAAAGGGGATATGTTTGGTGACTGAGGAAACAAAGAGAGTGATGATTTCCTGAGCTAGTAAAGACCAGTGGAAACACTCAGCATTTCTATAAAAATTCCTGGAAAGGAAGAGTTGACTTGGGGTCCCAAGGTCTCTTTCAAAGTCTCTGTCAACCTACTCATCTTGATTGTGGAGCACGAGGGGACTGAGGATGTAATTTCCTCGCTCATGGTAGGGAGGAAATCATTAGAAGAGCCGATGTGAGATAAGTAAATGGATTTATTTTAAAGCCGTTATGTAATCAGATTTATTTGAAATACAGAAATGTTGTTAAAATACTTTCGATATGGGTGTTTTGTCTTAGATTATGGAAAGAAGAATTTTACATTGTGCATGTCAAGTATAAAACTGTATCTGTCTCTGTTATATTATGTTCTGGACTTGCTATGGAACTATTGAATATTTGTGGACTGTGTAACAAACTATATGAATAAGTTGTAAATTATAGCCTGACTATTCAAGTAGAAATACAGAAATGTCAGAACCACAGTTTGACCTATATAGAGACGGAATCATATATATATATATATATATATATATATGTGTGTGTGTGTGTGTGTGTGTGTGTGTGTGTGAAAGGTACAAATTTGCAAGAAATTGTTAGTTTTAGAGAGCTTTTTTCCGTGACCTAAAAAATGTTACAGTCAAGATAGCGGAAAAGTCTCCTTTATACCTGATACAATAGATTAATTTATGGATTGGAAAGAAACGTCTGTGAGGAAGAAACCCAGAAAATAATATTTGATAGCTATAGGTATATACCACACATAAACCCTTCCACTTTACTTTGTTGAATGTAATACTATGTTAACCGCAGAGAACATATTAATCAAATTTGCGGGCACAGCGGGACCATAAACCTTTCTTGTTACTTTTTGAGTTGAATAATGTGTTAACCACGGAGTAGATATCAATAATATTGACAGGCGTGATAAGAGACATTGGATCCAACCGATCAATGTTGAAGGATCATACTGCAGGCAGAGTGACATCGCATATCGCAAAGGTTAGAGATTAAGACTCACTTCGCAATTTAAAGAGTTTTGTTTGCGATGTGAAGTGTTGTGGCGGAGGCGTAGCACAGGCCATCGGATCTAGCCAAGAAATAACGACAGATATTGGAAGCGGCGATTGCAAATCGCAATTTGTGAAGGTTAATGCTAAGGGCTATCGCAAGGGAATTTAAGATATTTGCGATACGAAGTGTAGAAAGCCACGTGTCGATGCAATGCAACATCGCATCGTGCAAAACTTTAGGTTTGGCTCTTAATTTTTTAAAGTTATATTGTAGGGATTGCGAAGTGTGACTTTCCGTTGATTGGTAGTAGTTACAGTGGGACCCTCCAGTAATGAACTCCCGCGTATTCACACTTTGGTTTGGATTACTATGTTGGATTGGATTTTTGTCTGACCTGCGTATGTTATAAAAACTTTGATGTTGATTCGCACAATGTATGTATGTGGCTAACTCCCGAATCTTAATCTTTGTTATGAATAAAGGGGAATTTGTTTTAAGACTTAAGAAACTTTGTGTTTGCTAATGTTAAGTACACACATAGATATGGATCATAGTTATGTCGTATAGAATTGCATAGAAGTCTGTATGAGCTAATGTTTTTAAGTAGCCATATGTAGAAGAAGTTTTATGTATAATCCATAGAAAATCAGATAAATATGGTTGGTAATTATATTTGTTCACATAGCTAGGTATAACATGGTAAAAGAATTTTTTATTTTTTTTGTTCTTTTTCATATCTGGTTATGGTGAATGTTACAAGTGGTATCAGAGAAGCGTTCACACACCAGGACCCTAGGGGTCACCTAACATGATAAATTATGTGTAAATGATGCACAGAAAAGAAATAATATCGTAGAAGAAAATATAAGGAGGGTATTGACACAACAAACACCCCGAAATGCAGGGGAAACTACACCCTAACCTTGGCCGGAAATGAATGTTGAAATATGGATTCAGCTAAGAGTGGATAAGCACCAATAGACTAGTAGACTGATGGAGGAATAGCAACACCTGACCAGTATTATACTAAGCAGTGTACATAAGCTATAGGAATAAATGGTCTGTGTTAGGAGTGACAATGAGAACTAAATTTCTAAATGCAAGAGCAAGAAAGGATACTCAAGAGTTTTTCTGATAGATAGAATCAGGGGATGATACAACCCAGTCCTGATAGAGACATGCAGGAAGGAAACGAATGACAAGCCACAGACCAAACGACTAACAGAATGGAAAAAAGCCATTCACAGTGAGGTAACATGAATAGAAACTACAATGAGGCTCAGTTTGGCAATGTGTCGGAACAACAAGAAATTAAGAAACAAAAAGTGGAACTACAAGGTGAGTTCCCAGATTAAACCACCTACGTTTGATGGAGAAGTGGAGGAGGTGGCTGAAGCATGGTTGATTAATATGAACAAGTACTTCCAAGCTTATGAGTACAAAACAATATTAAAGATAGATTTGCCATCTATTAGTTGAGAGAAAAGGCCACCCTCTGGTGGGAGGAAGTCAAGAACATCCGCAACATTGAAGATGAAGACATGACCTGAGATTCGTTCTGCAATACTTTAAAGATGTAATATTCCCAATTAGAAATGGCTAATTGGAATATTAATTTTTGCTCAATTTTTCTTTAAGTAGTTAGCTTATTAATAAATGTGAGTAAGGGGACCACGACTCAGTCTAAAATAAGACACACGTGGTAATTAAGGATGGCCAAATTGGGCACGCAGCAAAAGGGTATTACCATGGTATCATGGGTTGAGGCGGCCATAGGATTCGAGAGCGGCCAATGCTATATAAAGAAGATAATTTCCTCATTCAGGATCATGGAGAATTTATGTATTTCGAATCTGGTCATTGTGACTACTGAGCACGCTGGCTGTTTAGCTTGTATGCAGTGCTGTTTAGCGCATTGAGTGTCTCTGTTCAGAGATCTCGCCCTCAGCCCTAGAGGACTTTGAGTGCCTACTTGGGTGAGGTAGTTTCGTCAGCATTTGTGTAGGAAGAACGATCCTCTATATTTGTTAAGAATCAACGTGTTTATTAACCACACCGCACCTGAGGAGGGTCCACACATTCATTGGATGCACATAAGGACCCAGTCCATAGTTGGGAAGCTCTGGGTGTATTCTTGAAAGATCGTGGGTAAGAGATCAAGCGCAAGGATCACAGCACATATGTTGAGGGAAGCTCTGGATCGGCGGGTTATTTTAATATTGCAGATCCCAGCCAGAGGAGGCGTGATTAACTAGAGGAAGGCACAAATCCATAAGGGGGCCCATCTGGGCAGCGACACCGTCGTTTGCCATCAGCTGGAATGCAGATCTGAGTCACAACTATCCCATGCAACACAGATCTGAAGCACAACAGCATTCTGAGAATAGATCTTAGATGCTTGATCACTTATTTTACTCCTCTGTATTTTTCAAATTAATAAAATGGCTCAGCGCTCTCTTATTTCTTGAATATCTTTGCATACTATTGTATGTCTGCAATATATTATTTCTTCACTTTGCATCTTGATTTCTATACCACTTGTTGTGTTTCCCCCACACTCTTAGACAGAGTCTAGAAAGAGCCAAATAGCCTCCAGATCTCATCCTCTTTTCAGAGGTGAAATATCTAGTAAATGCTCTCCCAGTCCATCTCTGGTTAGAGTTTACTATGTTTTACAAATATTCCCGAAAGGGAATATTACAGTGGTATCAGAGCATAGATCTGGCTCAGCCTATGGAGCTAGTAGTCTATGTCATCGGAAGAAAAATCCTACATCTTCCACAGAGGTATGAAGTACAAAGATATTGAGCGTAGAACACCTATGGAGAGGGAGACTGCGTTCGAGTGGTGGACGAAGAACAGGAGGAGCTTGCGGTAGAAGCAGAGCAGGGAGAGACGATGGTGGAGGATAGCGATGCAAAACAGTTTGGGGAAGCACTCCTCAGATCAGTGTAGGATCTGGCGAGGTAGATAGAGGTGATGGGCCAGAGATTCACGGTTGTGGAAGCTAGACAGCATGAAATCCCAAAGGGTTTCTAGGTTGGTGAGGGGTCGGGCACATCCCACCATTTGCAGGAGAAGGTTTTCGCTTCCACTCTTGCTACTATGCCCACTTTTTTGAGTTCAGATACTGGGGCAAGAGCACAGGAGGAACTCGAGTCTGACCACATAGGTGATTATTTTGCTGAGTACCAGGTAGCTGGGTAGGAGTTCAGGGATGCCATTTTATTCAAAGACTTTGTTCAAATCAAGCAGGACAGAAGACCCTGTGACCATCACAAAGGACATCGACATTATCATGATGGATATTATTTCCGCGAATGGCAGTCCATGGGGGAAAACTTCAAAGCGGCTTTGCCCTTTAGATATTATTGTCAGCTCAGGCAGGATGAAGGAGGAAGGAACAGTGGGGGGTCTAGCACACAGAGTTCAAAGTTGCAGTGTACCACTAGGAGGACACCTTTTCCCACATATGAAGGATCCACTGATTTCACGGTTTGAGATCGGGTGGAAAGGTTGGATACTTCTTTCCAGCTTGACCGAATAATGTAAGGGGAAGCCATCAAAATGGCTACCTCGCACTTGGAGGATGAGGGCACACAGGATCATGGGAAGCATGTGGATACACCTAGTGAGTCTAAGCCCAAGAAGATGAGAATGTTGAAAAATATGAGTTTATTCTCATCTATTTTCAGATCCAGAGGAGATGCATCCACCTTTGAGGAGGTCAAGAAGATTGAAGAAAAAGAAGAGGAAGCACCATGCACTTCCTATTCTCATCAAGAAGAAGATATTGAGCATGGAAGATACTTGGATCATCAGATCCTTAGTGATTACCTTGTTGAGTATAGATCTCAACCTAGATCCTTTAGGGAGACTCTAGATTTTCCTCATTTCATCCAGCTGAAGGAAGAAAAGAGACCATGTAGCAGAAAATAAATCAAAGGCAATAGATTTATGTTGTCTACCTTTGATGGGTCATCTAATGCAAAAACTTGGGTGAGAAAGTTGGAGGCATTTTTCTTACTACATCCTGTAGTAGGGAAAGAAGCTGTTGAAATTTCAGCGCTGCACTTGGAGGGTGAAGCCTATGATTGGTGTTGTAGCCACTTGAGCCATGCAAGGGTGAAGACTTTTGCAGAGTTCACTCAAAGGTTGATCCAAACCTTTGATGGAGAAAGAGCAAAGAAAGAAAAGGTCACATCACCTCTTGAGGAGGCTTGTGATAACGCTGTCATACTCATGGAGGAGCAGTCACATGCATCAACAGTTGGGGAAGCCAACACTTTTGAGGAAGGGACTCTTGCAGCCCTACAAGAAGTTCCAAATGCACATCAAGGTATGAAAATATTTCCACATTCCATTGTTGCAGCAAATTCTTTTGATCAATGTGGAGATTTACTTTTGCATGACAAGGGGTCAAATCCCATTGCTACTATGGAGCAGCTTCGTTGCACTGCGTTGTGCAACATGGAAACACTCAAGAAGGAATAAAACCATCATTCTCATGAGTCATTGTTGGATTGTAAATCACATTGGAGGTTGGGGTTTGAAGCCTTGAAGATTGATGGTAGACATCTTGGAGTAAGAAACCCTTTCTCCCTTCAAGATGACACTTTCTCAATGATCTCCTCTCAGCTCAAAGAGGAACTTCTACTTTCAGATCCAAGACCTCATTGGTTTTTGAAGACCATTGATAAAAGGGAGGTCTCAAGGAGAGATCTTATCAGAGGTGCACTTCAATACACCATGGAGTGCAAATATTTTCTTCCTTTCTCACAAGAGCAGATAGAAGATGGAGGACATCTTAAGATAGATAACGTCTCTCATGCCTGTGTTGGAAATTCCTTGAGCCATACACATCATGATGGGAGGTTTTTTCCTACCACCTATTTGATTCTTGATAGGGTCTCATTGATCCTTGAGAAGCTTACATTTCAAAATCCCATGAAGCGTAAAGACAGGAATTTGATTTGGGAGGATGGTAGCCCTCATGGGAGGAGTACCAAGATGAGGAGAAGAAGGAGGCATCCACAAGTGATTGAGTGGATGTGGTTGATGAGAAAGGAGCTAGGAGGCTACTTGCAAATTTATGATACCGGGCAGAAGAAGGCTTGGCTGCGCTAGTTTCTCTTGAAATAGTTTGGCCATCAATTGGAAAACACTCTTCTTAAGAGTAGGAGGATGGATACTTGCATCATTGAGCAGCATAGAGTATGGATGCATGGTGTTGAGGTGACACTCATATCATTCATTTTGTCTTCATCACATGAGTTTTATGATGGAAGTATGGGGAGGTAGCAAAAATTTTGGTTGCTTTGCTTGTTCTTGGGAGAGCAAGAGCAGCTTTGCTCTCACACTTTGTATGATGTTATAGGAGGAGGAGATGGCATTATCTCCTTGATCTTTGATGATGGCTTGGAAGCACTTCCAACTTGGGAGGTATTCCACATTTGTTGCAACATTATTAGAGGGATCTTTGACAAGGAGCATGTCAAAGAACAGAGTTTGGTATTGACAGGGGCTTATTTGCATAAGCTCACAGTGTTGTCACTTTGGGGCAGAGCCTTATGGATGAAGTGTGCCCAGCGGAAATGTGGAGGATCCATAACCCACGGGTTCCAGGATCATTTCATATTTATTGCACTTGATGATAAAGGAGGAGGTAATGATGATAGAGCTATCTACCACTATGGAATGTTCTTCTTCACTTGGGGTTCCAAGCACCTTCTTGCAGCGCATGGTTCATTTTCCCTCATAGCATGCCAAAACACTATGGAGAATTCATTCATGGATCCTTGTACCATCTTACTTCCAGCATATGGTGAGAATTTTGTATATACATTCATTTATTTGCACACTCTTACCATTCTTATGCAATGCATTGCTTCACAATAGGGCAAGCTTGACACATTGCTCCATGAGTTGTATTGGACCAATATACATGATGGAGGCAGCCATCTCTTTTGTGGCCATGGGCAAGTGTTTTATCATCACTTGTATGTTAATTTTATGCACTCTAACATGTATCATATGGGGACATTCATGATTAACCATGTAAGAAGAAACATTTTTCCTTGTACTTTCCTCAAGCAACAACTTGTAAAACTGCGATGTGCTTGTTTGGAAAGTTGTTGGTACCTTCTTGCACCACATAAAACCTTCAATATTATTTTCATTCTATTGATGATCATGAATTCATTTGCTGATATAGATCAGATTTTTATGAGAAGCATGATTATGATGGACACACATGAGTTGGATGGGAAAAATTCTCACATTTTCTACACTACATGTTTTAATGGGAGCATGGGAGTAGATATGGCCACCACAGCCACATGTTTGTTTCCTTTTGAGGGGGGGAATGAGGTTGATATTCATCCATTATACAGCCATGGGAAAGTGTTTGATCATGTATTGTTATTACATTCAGTTATTTACTATCCTTTAGTAGATGTGATGAATCTTGTACATTGCTTTCCATGTAATTTTCTGAAGTTGCAGTGGGTGGAACTGCGCTGTATCCTTATGAGATATTGTTTGCATCATGCATCATCATGTAAAACTTGCAGAAAACTTCTCCTTGGGATATTCTATGATGACCATGTCCTATTCATCATGGATAATATGTTTTGGGCCCGCATGTTCTTCATTGTTGGAGGAGAACTCTTTGGAGGATTTTTCTTCATTTTGTAATTTGAGGGCAATATTTTTGTAGCCCAAGATGAGAATACACTCTACACTTGTCACGAGTGGAGAAAAGTGTAGCATGGGGTAAGCTATGATGCTTGCCAAGTTCATATTTTCAGCCCACCTTCATTACCGGAGCTTGAGGTGGAAGGAAATTTTCAGGAGTTACCTTGTTGGGAGGTGGCTCATTTTGTTTGGATGATTTCTTGGGGATGGAGGATCCACATGAGGGATTTTGAGGTAGGAGACTTGGTCTACCTACATTTACAGCCATACCGATAGTCATCACTGAAACAGAAGGGAGCTGAGAAACTCAAGCCTCGTTTTTATGGACCATACAGGGTGATACAGAGGGTTGGACAAGTTGCGAATGAGTTGGAGCTTCCCCAAGGCAGAAATATTCATAACATTTTCCATGTATCATGCCTGAAGAAGGCATTGGGGCAGCAAGCGATGGTGACAAAGGAGCTACCGCCCACATATGATGAAGGGCATTTGGTATTACAACCCGAGGCAATTATTGATACCAGGGAAAGGCAACTGCGTAACAGAACAATCCAGGAATTCTTGGTGAGGTGGAAGAATTTGTTGGATGAGGATGCAACATGGGAGAATGAGAAAATCTTGTAGCATCCATCACTACAGTTGCTTGGGGACAAGCAACATTCTGTTGGGGGAGATTGTAATATTCCCAATTAGTAATGGCTAATTGGAATATTCGATTTTGGTCAATTTTTCTTTAAGTAGTTAGCTTATGAATAAACGTGAGTAAGGGGACCATGACTCAGTATAAAATAAGACACACGTTGTAATTAAGGAGGGCCAAATTGGGCACACAACAAAAGGTTATTACCATGGTATCATGGGTTGAGGCGGTCGTAGGATTCAAGAGCAGCCAACGATATATAAAGAAGATAATTTCCTCATTCGGGATCATGGAGAATTTATGTATTTCGAATCTGGTCATTGTGACTACTGAGCACGCTGACTGTTTAGCCTGTCTGCAACATTGTTTAGTGCATTGAGTGTCTCTATTCAGATATATCGCCCTCAACCCTAGAGGACTTTGAGTGCCTGCTCGGGTGAGGTAGTTCCGTCAGCATTTGTGTAGGAAGAACGATCCGCTGTATTTTTTAAGGATCAGTGTGTTTATTAACCATGCCGCACCTGAGGAGGGTCCACGCGTTCATTGGATGCGCAGAAGGGTGTGGTCTGTAGTTGGGAAGCTCTGGGTGTATTCTTGAAAGATCGTGGGTAAGAGATCAAGCATAGGGATAACAACGCATCTGTTGAGGGAAGCTCTGGATCGACGGGGGATTTTAATATTGCAGATCCTAGCCAGAGGAGGCGTGATTAACTGGAGGAAGGCGCAAATCCATAAGGGGACCCATTTGGGTAGCAACACCGTCATTTTTCATCAGCTAGAATGCAGATCTGAGTCATACCTATCCCATGCAACATAGATCTGAAACACAGCAGCATTCTGAGAATAGATCTTAGATGCTTGATCACTTATTGTACTCCTCTATATTTTTCAAATTAATAAAATGGCTCAGCACTCTCTTATTTCTTGAATATCTGTGCATACTATTGTATGTCTGCAATCTGTTATTTCTTCCCTTTGCATCTTGATTTTTGTACCACTTGTTTTGTTTCCCCCACACTCTTAGACAGAGTCTGGAAAGGGCCAGATAGCCTCCAGATCTCATCCTCTTTTCAGAGGTGAAATATCTAGTAAATTCCCTCCCAGTCCATCTCTAGTTAGAGTTTACTGTGTTTTACAAATATTCCTGAAAGGGAATATTACAAAAGACAAATATCTAATAGAACGCTTCTATGAAGAAAATTCTAGATAATTCTGTGATTTGAAGTTGGGTCATATGACGATGGATGAGTAAAAAACCATGTTCACTTCCCTACTAATATATGTTCCATATTTGAGGGATGAAAGGAAAAGGTTCATCGTTTCTTAAGTATTTTTCCAACCCACATGAAATAACGAATTGAATTCGTGAATCCAAGGACCATGGACGAAGCGATTCTTAAAGCAAGAATTTGTTACCAATAGTCCAAGGCAAAAGGAGAATTGGGAAAAAATTGGCAGCCAAGGAAACACTAGAAGAGTAGTTCAAGTTTCAAAGATACTAGGACTGGTAACTTTAAGAATTCTGTAAGGAATTTAGTGAGTAAACATTTTTGAAGGAACCACCAAAGAACCCAGTGGCCTATAGAAGAAAGGCCTACAGAGGCTTCTAGTAAACCTGAACAAGGACAACCCTAGAAACCACCTCTATAATGTTGGGGATGTGGCGAGGCTCACTATTATAGGAACTGTCCATAGCGGGGAAGGAGCTAAAAAATTACTAATATACAAGAAGCTTCTACAGTGGGAGATGTAGCCTAAAATATTCCTAGAATTAATGCAGCATTCGAAGATCGTTAGGCAGATTATCAGCCAACAATAATAGATTTGGAAGGTAAGCTACCTTCGCAACCTGTTTCTATTTTGGTTGAACCAGGTGCAAGTTTGAGTTATGTAAACCCCAAAATAGTAGAACTATGTAAATTACAAAGTCAAAAATTTAAAAATGCATGGTTGGTACATCTAGCCATGGGAGCAAAGATAAACGTTTGTGCCAAGATTCCAAACTATACACTGGAAGTTGGAACACAACAATTAAATGTGGATTTGAATGTATCACCTTTGGGATCCTACGATGTGCTACTGGGCATGTATTGGTTGGAGAAACAAAGGACACTGGTAGAATTTAAAGAAAAGATTATATATTATATAATTCATGATGGGACTCATAAGGAGATGCAAGGAATCAAGAAACCCCTACATATGCATCTTATTACAGCCTCTCAAATGAATAAGTGTATTAGAAAAGGATGTCAGTTATATGCCATTCAGGTGGGTTTTACTAATTCTAAGGAGAAGACTCCTATGATGGAGAACGTACCTGTAGTGCAAGATTTCGGGGGCATGTTCCCAGAAGATATACCAAGTTTGCCTCCAAGAAGGGACATCGATTTCACTATTGAGTTGATGCCACAAGCATCACCAATTTCAAAGGAACCATACCGAATGAGTTTACCGGAGCTGACCAAACTAAAGATGCAACTGCAAGAATTGTTGGATAAGGGATATATTCGACCAAGTGTGTGCCCTAGGGGAGCATCAATGTTGTTTGTAAAGAAGAAGGATGGAACCATGAGAATGTGTATGGACTATCGACAGCTCGATATATAGACCGTCAAAAATAAATATCCACTACCGCGGATTGATGACCTATTTGATTAGGTGAAGGGGGCCACTGTATTTTCGAAGATAGAATTAAGGTCTGGATACCACCAGATCCGGATAAAATATGAGGATGTCTACAAGACTTATTTCTGTACCAGATATGGGCATTATGAGTTTGTGGTATTATTGTTTGGCTTAACTAATGCACCAACAACATTTATGAGGTTGATGCATGGCA
The DNA here is from genome assembly GCA_034641835.2 of Pinus albicaulis. Taxonomy (NCBI): domain Eukaryota; kingdom Viridiplantae; phylum Streptophyta; class Pinopsida; order Pinales; family Pinaceae; genus Pinus; species Pinus albicaulis. Next base: position 988,976,408 of record CM076577.1, on the reverse strand, counting down.
TATTCACCCCTTTTGGATAGTTTTGTGATGATATTCATTGATGATGTTTTAATTTATTCAAAGAACATGGAAGAGCACAAGGAGCACTTAAGGATAGTATTGGAGATGTTACGAAAACATCAGTTGTACGCCAAGTTCAGTAAATGTGATTTCTTCAAGGAATAAATCTAGTATCTAGGCCATGTTATTTCTGTTGAGGCAATATTGGTCGATCCAGAGAAAATCAAGATGACTATGGAATGGCGAGTACCCCAAAATGTGGCAGATAACTGATCCTTTATGGGACTGGCTGGATATTATCGATGTTTCATTGAAGGTTTCTTAAATATTTCTTTTCTAATTACCTTTTTATAAAGGAAGAGATAAATATTTAAATGGGTTAATGAGTGCCAGAATAGTTTTGAAAGGTTAAAACACTTGTTGACCATTGCCCCGGTGTTGAGGGTAGCTGATCCCAAAAAGGAATTCGAAGTCTGTACCGATTCTTGTAAAGAAGGAGTTGGGGCAATCTTGTCGCAAGAAGGAAGAGTGGTTGCCTATGAATCAAGGAAGTTAAAAGAGCGTAAACAACGATACTCAGCCTATGATCTAGAGCTGACAGCGGTAGTGCATGACATTATGAGAATTTTGAGGCCTAAAATGGGCCTCCTAAGGAAACTATAAATAATAGTAGAAATAATAAAATAATATTAGATTACATCATCAAATTTTGGAGGAAAAAAAGTAAAGTAAAATGAATAATCAATATTAAAATAATAAAACTACTTTTTCAACCTGTATTTCCAGCTTATCTCCTTAATTTTTTACTAAAATTTCGAGCAGCAGTACTCATTGGATGCAAAATTTAATTCCTCATCTAAGGAGTATCGATGTTGCATACTTTCGATGGACCTTGTTACACGAAAAATGAGAAATACATGAAAAAATGTGATTGGAATCATGTTTTTCATGTATTTCTCATTTTTCGTGTAGCATGGTTCATCGAAAGTATGAAACATGGGTACTCATTGCATGAGAAATTAAATTTTTCATCCAACAAGTACTCTTGCTCAAAATTTGAGTAAAAAATTGCGGAGTTAAGTTGAAAATACGAGCTGAAAAAAGTTGTTTTATTATTTTATTATTTTTTATTCTTTTTACTTTTTTACTCCAAAAATGGTGAATCGTCCCCCATGGTTGACATTGTCATCTTGAATCTTATTGGTTCTTATAAAGTTTATTTTGGTTGTACATTTTTCTTAAGAGGCCTATTTTAGACCTCAAAATTCCCCTAATGGCTCCAGGTATGGAGGCACTACTTGCTAGGAAAAAATTTTGTGCTAAAAACCGACCATAGCAACCTAACCAACTACTTCAAGCAAGTTGATCTCAACTCTCACAAAGCAAGATGGAATTCCTTTCTAAGTGAGTTTGACATTGATATTCAACATGTAAAAGTTAAATAAAACTGTGTGGCAATGCCTTAAGCAGAAAGCTTCATTGTGTTAATGAGTTGTGCTATAACTAGATTGAATATAAATTTTTAGGTTAGATAAAAAAGGAAGCAGAAAAGGATCCTGAATACCAGTTTCTGTGGCAGCAAGTGGAGGAGGCTAGAGGGCAAGAAAAACCTTTTGATTACAGAGTTAGAAAAGATCAGTTGCTAACCTTTAAGGAAAATATATATATTCCAAATAGAATGGATTTGAAGGAGTTGATCATGAATGAATACCACCGAAGCAATTATTCAGGACAACCAGGATATCAAAAAATGATAACAGCAATTAGGAAGGTTTATTTCTGGCCTAGTATGCAAAGAATCATCGCAGAACATTTAAAAAATTGCCTGGAGTGTCAACATGTGAAGGTGGAGCATCAACATCCAGCTGGATTGTTACAGCCTATACCAATGCCTGAATGGAAATGGGAAGGTATCTCCTTATATTTTATTATTTTTCTACCAAGGTCAAAGTGACACAATGATTCCATTATGGCGGTGGTTGATAGATTGAGAAAGGCAGCACATTTCATATCTGTAAAATCTACATACAAAACTGTGCAAATAGCAAATATCTTTATGAGAGAGATTTTTTGACTCCATGGCATTCCAAAGACTGTCATATCAGATAGGGATGTGAAATTTACTTCATCATTCTAGAAGACCCTATTTATAGGTTTGGGAACCCAAATAAATTTTAGCACTGCTTATCATCCTCAGATAAATGGAAAAACTGAGCAGGTGAACCAAATCTTGGAAGGCATGTTCTGCATGTACGTGATGCAGCAAAAAAAAAGGTGGAAAGAGTATCTACACTTGGTAGAATTCACCTACAACAATGGTTATTAGGAGTCTCTGAAGATGAGTCCCTTCGAAGCTTTGTATGGACGACAATGTCGTACTCCCATCAATTGGAGCAGCCCCGAAACCAAGTTTATGCTTGGAACAGAGATGTTAGCTAAGATGGAATCAGAAGTAAGGAAGATTAGACTTAGAAAAAATATGAAAGCATCTCAAGATCGGCAGAAGTTATACACTGATAAGAAGAGGACTGATTAGGAATTTGAGGTGGGCGATCATGTGTATGTAAGGATTAAACGAAAGAAGAGCACCTTAAGGTGGGCCTCTTGTACCAAGTTGGCTCCCAAGTTTTGTGAACATTTTCAGATACTAGAGAGAGTGGGACCTATAGTGTACCGATTGGATTTACGAAGCCATATTTGGGTGCACAATGTGTTCAATGTATCCTTACTAAAACTATACGTACATGAACCAAAGAATGTAATCCACTGGAAAATCATTCAGGTAGGTTAAGATTAGAAATATTATCTTGAAATACTAGATTTTATGAGAATTTAATTCAAAGTCTTACTGACTGCAGGTCAATTCAGACGTCAAGTTTCTGGTCGAACCTCAACGTATACTCGATCGAAGAGAAATCATGCTCCAGAGGTGAGCCATCACCTAGGTTAAAGTGCAGTGAAAGCACTTCATCTTGAATGAGGCTACCTGGGAAGATGAACGATTTTTTCGTCAAGCTTATCCAGAATTGCTGCTGAACTAGAGTGAAACACCAAAGACGGTGTTTACTTCCAAGGGGGAAGTTGTGATAGTTGGCTTAAGTGCTAACTATTTGTTATGTTATTTTATTTTTAAGAGACAAAAACATTTATTTCTTTTGAGGAAAATATTACAATATAATAATGAATTAATTATGTTATGTTGAAATGAAATCTAATCATGGGATAGAGTTTTCATAAGAAAAGTAAAAATACTGATCATAAAAGTATTCCAAGAACAAAGAAGTGGTTGAACAAAAAAACAGTTAAATATAGTGACCTTTCCTCTTAGGATAAAAAGTACATCCCAGTGAGGAAAAGGGGTTATGTTTGGTGGCTAAGGAAGGGAAGAGAGTGATGATTTCCTAAGCTGGTAAAAACCAGTGGAAACAATCAGCATTCCCGTAAAAATTCTTGGAAAAGAAGACTGGACTTGGGGTCCCGAGGTCCCTTTCGGAATCTTTGTCAACCTACTCGTCTGAGGTGTGGAGCACAAGGGGAGTGAGGACATAATTGCCTCATTCATGGTAGGAGGACATCATCAGCAGAGCTGATGTGAGATAAGTAAACATATTTATTTTAATTTCGTTATGTAATCGAATTTGTTTGAAATACAAAAATCTTGGTATACCGAAATACTTTCGATATGGGTGTTTTTTCTTATATTATGGAAAGAATAATTTTACACTATGAAAGGTATTTGTCTCTGTTATATTATGTTTCTATGTTATATTATGTTCTAGACTTGTTGTGGAACTATTAAATATTTGTGGACTGTGTAATAAACTATATGAATAAGTTGTAAATCGTAGCCTGACTGTTAAAGTAGAAATATAGAAATTTCGAAACCACAGTCTGGCCTATATAGAGATGGAACCATATATATGTGTGTGTGTGTGTGTGTGTGTGTATGTATTTATGTATGTATGTATGTATGAAAAGTACAAATTTGGAAGAAATTTTTAGTTTTAGGGAGATTCTATCCGTGACCTAGAAAATGTTACAGTCAAGATAGCGGAAAAGTCTCCTTTATACATGATACAATAGATTAATTTCTAGACTGGAAAGAAATTCCTGTCAGGAAGAAACCCAGAAAATAACAGTTGATACCTATAGGTATCTACCACACGTAAACCCTTCCACTTTACTTCATTGAATGTAATACTCTGTTAACCGCAGAGAACATATTAATTGGATTTGCGGGCATGGCAGGTCTATATACGCTTATTCCTTCTTGAGTCGAATAATGCGTTAACTACGGAGTATATATCAATAAGATTGATAGGCTTGACGAGAGCCGTTGGATCCAACCGAACAATAGCGGAGGATCATACCGCAGGCGGAGTGACATCGCATATTGAAAAGGTTAGAGATTAAGACTCACTTCACAAGTTAAGGAGTTTTGTTTGAGATGCAAAGTGTTGTGGCAGAGGTGTAGCACAAACTGTTGGATCCAGCCGAGAATGAACGACAGATATTGGAAGTGGCGATTACAAATCGCAATTTGTGAATGTTAACGCCAAGAGCTATCGCAAGGGAATTTAAGAGATTTGTGATTCGAAGTGTAGGAAGCCACGTGTCAACAGAGCACAACATCACATTACGCAGAAATTAAGGTTTAGCTCTTAACGTTTTAAAGTTATATTGCGAGGATTACAAAGTGCAACTGTCTGTTGATTGGTCGGAGTTATGGTGGGACCCTCCAGTAAAGAACTCTCGTGTATTCACACTTTTCTTTGTATTTCTGTGTTGGATTGGAATTTTGTTTGACCTGCGTATGTTATAAAAACTTCGTTGTTGATTCACGCAATGTATGTATGTGGCTAACTCCCGAATCTTAATCTCTATTACGAATAAAGGGGAATTTTTATTAATACTTAAGAAACATTGCATTTGCTAATGTTAAGTATACACATAGATATGGATCATAGTTATGTCGTATAGAATTGCATAGAAGTCTGTATGAGCTAGAGTTTGTAATTAGCCATATGTAGAAGAAGTTTTATGTATAATCCGTAGAAAATGAGATAAATATGGTTGGTAATTATATGTGTTCAAATAGCTAGGTATAACATGGTAAAAGAAATTTATTTATTTTTTGTTGTTTTTCGTATCTAGTTATGGTGAACGTTACAAGTAGTATCAGAGCAGCATTCGCATGCTAGGACCCTATGGGTCACCTTACATGATAAATTGTGTGTAAATGATGCACAAAAAAGAAATAATATCGTAGAATAAAATATGAGGAGGGGATTGACACAACAAACACCCAAGAATGCAGGGGAACCTATACCCCAACCCCAGCTAGAAATGAATCCTGAAATATGGATTTAGCTAAGTGTGGATTAGCACTAGCGAACTAGTAGAATGTTGGAGGAACAACAACACTAGACCAGTGTTATGGTAATAATTGTGCAGAAGCTACAGGAAGAAATGGTTCGGGTTATGAGTGACCATGAGTGCTTAATGCAAGAGCAAGAAAGGATACTCAAGAGCCTTTCTGACAAACAGAATCAGGGGGTGATACAACCCAGTCTTGATAGAGACATGCAAGAAGGAAAAAAATAACAAGCCAGGGACCAAACCACTGACAAAAAGGAAAGAAGCCATTCACAGCGAAGTAAAAAGACTAGAAACTGCAATGAGGCTGAGTCTAGTAATGTGTCCGAATAGCAAGAAATTAAAAAAACAAAAAGTGGAACTACAAAGTGAGTTCCGGAAGTTTAAACCACCTACGTTTGATGGAGAATAAGAGGCGGTGGTTGAAGCATGGTTGATTAATATGAACAAGTAATTTCAATTTTATGAGTATAGCAGCAATCTTAAAGTTAGATTGGCCATCTATCAATTGAGAGAAAAGGCCACCCTATGGTGGGAGGAAGTCAAGAACGTCTGCAACATTGAAGATCAAGACGTGACCTGGGATTCATTCTAGAAATACTTTAAATACAAATATCTAACAAAACGCTTCTATGATGAAAAGTCTAGAGAATTACATGATTTGAAGTTGGGTCAGATGATGATGGACGAGTACATAACCAAGTTCACTTCCTACTAAGATATGTTCCATATATGAGGGATGAAAATGCATAGGTTCAGTGGTTCTTAAGCATTTTCCCAACCCACATGAAAAAACGAATTGAATTCATGAATCCAAGGACCATGGATGAAGCGATTCCTAAAGAAAGAATGTGTTGCCAATAGTCCAAGGAAAAAGGAGAACTGGGCAAAAATTGGCAGCCAAGGAAATGGTAGAAGAGAAGTTCAAATTTCAAAGATACTAGGACTGGTAACTTTAATAATTCTTCAAGGAATTCAGTGAGAAAACAGTTTGGAAGGAGCCACCAAAGAACCCGATGGCCTATAGAAGAAAGGCCTACAGAGGCTTCCAGCAAACCTGAACAAGGACAACCCCAGAAACCACCTCTACAATGTTGGGGATGTGGCGAGGCTCACTATTATAGGAACTGTCCAGAGCGGGGAAGGAGCGAAACAACTGCTAATCTACAAGAAGCTTTTATAGTGGGAGATGTAGCCCGAAATATACCTAGAATTAACACAGCATTGGAAGATCGTCATGAAGATTATCGGCCAACGATGATAGAGTTGGAAGGTAAGCTAATTTCGAAACTGGTTTCTATTTTGGTTGACCCAGGTGCAAGTTTAAGTTATGTAAACGCCAAAATAGTAGAATTATGTAAATTACAAAGTCAAAAATTCAAAAATCCATGGTTGGTACAGTTATCCATGAGATAAAAGAGAAACATTTGTGCCAAGATTCCAAATTGTACACTAGAAATTGGAACACAACAATTAAATGTGGATCTGAATGTATTTCCTTTGGGATCCTATGATGTCCTATTGGGCATGGATTGGTTGGAGAAACACTGGACACTGGTAGACTGTAAAGAAAATATTATATATTATAGAATGCAAGATGGGACTCGTAAGGAGATGTAAGGAATCAAGAAACCCCTACAGTTGTGTCCTATTATAGCCTCTCAGATGAATAAGTGTATTAGAAAATGATGTCAGTTATATGCCATTCAGGTGGGTTTTACTTATTCTAAGGAGAAGACTCTTATGATGGATAGCATACCTGTAGTGTAAGATTTCAGGGACGTGTTCCTAGAAAATGTACAGGTTTGCCTCCAAGAAGGGACATCGATTTCACTATTGAGTTGATCCGAGGAACATCACCAATTTCAAGGGCACCATACCGAATGAGTATATCGGAGCTGACTGAACTGAAGATGCAATTGCAAGAATTGTTGGATAAGGGTTATATTCGACCAAGTGTGTCTCCTTGGGGAGCACCAGTGTTTTTTTTTAAAGAAGAAGGATGGAACCATGCGAATGTCATGGACTATCGACAACTCAATAAATTGATCGTAAAAAATAAATATCCACTACCACGGATTGATGACCTGTTTGATCAGGTGAAGGGGGCTATTATATTTTCAAAGATAGACATAAGGTTTGGATACCACCAGATCCAGATAAAATATGAGGATATATACAAGACTGCTTTCCATACCAGATATAGGCATTATGAGTTTGTGGTATTACCGTTTGGTTTAACTAATGCACCAACAACATTTATGAGGTTGATGCATAACATATTTCATCCCTTTCTGGATAGTTTTGTGTTGATATTCATTGACGATATTTTAATTTATTCAAAGAAAATGGAAGAACAAAAGGAGAAATTAAGGATAGTGTTGGAGATGTTATGAAAACATCAGTTGTATGCCAAGTTCAACAAACATGATTTATTTAAGGAAGAAGTCTAGTATCTAGGCCATGTTATTTCCAGTAAGGGAATAACAGACGCTCCAAAGAAAATTAAGACAATTATGGAATGGTGAGTACCCCAAAATGTGGCAGATATCTGATCCTTTATGGGACTGGATGGATACTATCGACGTTTCATTGAAGGATTCTCAAAGATTGATTTTCCAATTACCTCTTTACAGAGGAAGAGAAAAGTATTTAAATGGGCTAATGAGTGCCATAACAGTTTTGAAAGGTTAAAACACTTGTTGACCACTGCCCCAATGTTGAGGGTACCTGATCCCAATAAGGAATTTTATGTCTGTACCCATGATTTTAAAGAAGGAGTTGGGGAAATCTTGTTGCAAGAAGGAAGAGTGGTTAACTATGAATCAAGGAATTTAAAAGAGCATGAACAGTGATACTCAACCTATGATCTAGATCTGACAGCGTTAGTGCATGAGCTCCGGGTATGGAGGTACTACTTGCTAGGAAAAATATTTGTTCTATAAACAGACCATAACAGCCTAACCGGCTACTTCAAGAAAGTTGATCTCAACTCTCGCCAAGCAAGATGGAATTCATTTCTATGTGAGTTCGACATTGATATTCAACATGTAAAAGGTAAAGAAAAACATGTGGCAGATGCCTTAAGAAGAAAGCTGCATTTTGTTTATGAACTGTGCTATAACCAGATTAAATGTAAATTTTTAGATCAGATAAAAGAGGAAGCCAAGAAGGATCTTGAATACCAGTTTCTATGGCAACAAGTGGAGGAGGCCAGAAGGCAAGAAAAACCTTTTGACTACGGATTTAGCAAAGATCATTTTCTAACCTTTAAGGAAAAGATATATATTGCAAACCAAATGGATTTGAAGGAGCTGATCATGAATGAATACCACCGAAGAAATTATTCAGGACACCTAGGATATCAGAAAATGCTAACAGTAGTTAGAAACGTTTATTTGTGGCCTGGTATGTGAAGAAGCATCGCAAAATATTTAAACAAATGCCTAGAGTGTCAACAGGTGAAGGTGGAGAATCAACATCTAGCTCGATTGTTGTAGCCTATACCAGTGCCTGAATGGAAATGGGAAGTTATCTCCCTAGATTTTATTACTGGTCTACCAAGGTCAAAGCGATACAATGATTCCATTATGGTGGTGGTTGATAGATTGAGCAAGGAAGCACATTTCATACATGTACAATCTACTTAAAAAACTTTGCAAATAGCAGATATCTTTATGAGAGAGATATTTAGACTGCATGGCATTCCAAGGACTGTCATATCATATAGGGATGTGAAATTTACTTCAGCATTCTGGAATACCCTATTTATAGTTTTGGTAACCCAAATAAATTTCAACACTGCTTATCATCCTCATACGGATGAACAAACTGAGCAGGTGAACCAAATCTTGGAAGACATGTTGCGCATGTACGTGATGCAACAACGAACAAAGTGGAAAGAGTATCTACACTTAGTAGAATTCACCTACAACAATGGTTACCAGGAGTCTCTGAAGATGAGTCCCTTCGAAGCTTTGTATGGATGACAATGTCGTACTTCCCTCAATTGGAGCAGCCCTGAAACCAATTTGATGCTTGGACTAGAGATGTTAGTTGAGATGGAATTAGAAGTAAGGAAGATCAAACAAAATTGAAAAGAAGCTCAAGATCGACAGAAGGTATATGCCGATAAGAAGAGGACTTATCAAGAATTTGTGGTGGGTGATCATGTGTATGTAAGGAATAGACCAAAGAATAGCACCTTAAGGTGGGCCTCCTATACCAAGTTGGCTCCCACATTCTATGGACCTTTTTAGATATTGGAGAGAGTGTGACCTATGTTGCACCGATTTGATTTACCCAGCCATATTCAAGTGAAAAATGTGTTCCACATATCCTTACTAAAATGATATGTACATGACCCAAAGCATTTAATACATTGGCAAAGCATTCAGGTAGGTTAAGATTAGAAATCCTATCTTGAAATACTATATTTTATGATAATTTAATTCAAAGTCTTGCTGACTATAGGTCGAGCCGGATGGCGAGTTTCTGGTCGAACCTCAGCGTATACTCGATCAGAGAGAAATCATGCTCCAGAGGTGAGCCATCACCCAGGTTAAAGTGTAGAGGAAGCACTTCAGCTTAGATGAGGCTACCTGGGAAGATGAAGGATTTTTTCATGAGGCTTATCCAGAATTTTTGTTGAGCTAGAGTGAAACACTGAGGATGGTGTTTACTTCCATGGGGGGAAATTGTGACAACTAGCTTAATTGCTAACTATTTTTTATGCTATTTTATTTTTAAGAGACAAAAACATTTATTTATTTTGAGGAAAATATTACATGATGATCATGAATTAATTATGTTATGTTGAAATGAAATAACCATGGGATAGTGTTTTCATAAAAAAAGTAAAAATACTGATGATAAAAGTATTCCAAGATCTGAGAAGTGGGTTAGTTGAAAAACAATTAAATACAATTACCTTTCCTCTGAGGATAAAAAGTACATCCTAGTGAGGAAAAGGGGTTATGTTTAGTGACTGAGGAAGGGAAGAAAGTGATGATTTCCTGAGTTGGTAAAGACCAGTGGAAATACTCAGCATTCCTATAAAAATTTCTGGAAAAGAAGACTGGATTCGAGGTCCCGAGGTCTCCTTCGGAATATCTATCAACCTACTCATCTCAGGTGTGGAGCACGGGCGAAGTGAGGACATAATTTCCTCGCTCATCGTAGGGAGGACATCATCAACAGAGCCAATGAGAGATAAGTAAACAGATTTCTTTCAATGTCATTATGTAATCGGATTTGTTTGAAATACAAAAATGTTGTTATACTGAAATACTTTCGATATGGGTTTTGTGTCTTAGATTATGGAAAGAAGAATTTTACATTGTGCACTGTATTTGTCTCTATTATATTATATGTATTTGTTATATTATGTTCTGGACTTGCTGTGGAACTATTGAATATTTGTGGACCGTGTAACAAACTATATGAATAAGTTGTAAATTATAGCCTGACTCTTAAAGTAGAAAAATAGCAATGTTGGAACCATAGTGTGGCCTATATAGAGACGGAACCATATATATGTATAAATGAGAGGTACAAATTTGAAAGAAACTGTTAGTTTTAGGGAGCTTTTGTCCGTGACCTAGAAAATGTTACAGTCAAGATAGTGGAAAAGTCTCCTTTATACCTGATACAATAGATTAATTTCTGGACTGGGAAGAAATGTTTGCGAGGAAGAAACACGAAAAATAACAGTTGATACCTATAGGTATTTACCTCACAGAAACCCTTGCACTTTACTTCGTTGAATGTACTATTGTGTTAGCTATAGAGAACATATTAATCGAATTTGTGGGCACGGCAAGACCATAAACCTTGCTTATTCCTGGTTGAGTTGAATAATGCGTCAATATCGGAGTAGATATCAATAATATTGGCAGGTGTGACGAGATCCGTTGGATCCAACCGATCAACAACGGAGGATAATACCGCAAGCAGAGTGACATCGCATATTGCAAAGGTTAGCAATTAAGGCTCACTTCGCAAGTTAAAGACTTTTGTTTGCAATGCGAAGTATTGTGGCGGAGGCGTAGTGTAGGTTCTTGAATGTAGTCAAGAACGAACGACAGATATTGGAAGCAGTGATCGCAAATCACAATTTGTGAAGGTTAACGCTAAGCGCTATCGCAAGGTAATTTAAGAGATTTGCTATGTGAAGTGTGGGAAGCCACGTGTCGACGCAGCGCAACATTGCATCACGCAAAACTTAAGGTTTATCTCTTAACATTTTAAAGTTATATTATGGGGATTGCAAAGTGCGACTGTCAGTTGATTGGTCGAAGTTACGGTGGGACCCTCTAGTAAAGAACTCCCGCGTATTCACACATTGGTTTGGATTTCTGTGTTGGATTGGATTTGTTTTTGACCTGCGTATGTTATAAAAACTTCGTTGTTGATTCTCACAATGTATGTATGTGGCTAACTCCCGAATCTTAATATCTGTTACGAATAAAGGGGAATTTGTATTAAGACTTAAGAAACGTTGTGTTTGCTAATGTTAAGTATACGCATAGATATGGATCATAGTTATGTCATATAGAATTGCATAGAAGTCTGTATGAGATAAATTTTGTAAGTAGCCATATGTAAAAGAAGTTTTATGTATAATCCATAGAAAATCAAATAAATATGGTTGATAATTATATGTGTTCACATAGCTAGATATAACATGGTAAAAACAATTTTTTTTTTTTTTTGTTGTTTTTCATATCAGGTTATGGTGAACGTTACAATTTAAAATTACAATAATTAATATTTTAGTATTTATATTTTATTAATTAATTTAAAATCATATATATAACTTTTATACCAAATGTAAAATCATTTATCAACGAATAATTTATTAAATAATTATATGAATTTATTATTAAATATTTAAGAGTTGAAATACAATTAAAGTGTAATTAAAGTATAATTTCATATTGGGATTGTTCATATATATATATATATATATATATTATAAAAGTAATATGTAAAATATTTATATGAATTTATTATTAAATATTTACAAATATAAATATAATTAAGGTGTAATTTTATATTTGGGATTGATCTTATATATATATTAAAGAGTGGGTTTAATGGTTAAGAGCATGTTTTTTTCTAAGAGACCGTGCATTCAAAACGAGAGGGGTACATATATTTTTAACAATGAACAACTTTCATTGAAATTAAGTAATACAGTTTGAGTGGGACCTAATGGTTGAGAGGGGTATATATATTTTTAACAATGAGAAACTTGCATTGAAATTAAGTAATACAATTTCAATGGGCCTAATGGTTAAGGGTTTGTGTTTCCTTCTAAAAGATCGGGAATTCAATACCAAAGGGGGATTAGTAGGTATGTTTTTATAGACCAAACATTCAAATCCTAAAGCATAATTTACTTATCATCACCTTATATATATATATATATATATATATATATATATATATATATATATATATATATATATATATATACATTCAATTTTAATATATATCAACAAATTTATAATAAATACTCAATGGGTGAATTATATTACCTCCTAAAACTAATTTAAAAAAAAAAATTGTAAATAGTCAAATTAGTTTCTCACTAAGAGATCTGACCATATCCAAAAATAAACTCAAAAATTTTTAAAAATGAGTTGTAAATAGTCCCAAGAAAATAACTTGTAAATAGTCAAATTAATTTTGAACTAAAAAACACCTGACCATAACCAAAAATAAACTCTTCCTAAGGCTCCCTACAGATAAAAACATCTAGGTGGGAGAGAGAAAAATAAACTCTCCCTCAGGCTCCCTAGAGATAAAAACATGTCGGTGGGAAAGATAAAGTGAAGAAACCTAAAACGACATTGTTAAGGTGGGTAGGACACAGTCAGTCAAGGAAGAGAGAAAATTAAAGTGCAGAAACCTCGAACAGGACGTTATTAAGGTGGGCAGGATGTCGAAATCCTGAGAAAGAGTTGAAAGTTTGAAAGGGTTCTGGGCTGGATTGGGTAGGCTTGATACCAAAGAATAGAGTTTCTGAGGTCATTGTCTATCTATTATTTTGGAATTGAAAGGCTTAAGGGGAGAACTAGAGGTAATTATCATTATTGTTGGTTGGGTAGAGAGGTTTTTACCCAAATTAAATTTTTGTCAAGGTCTTTACCTAGGTTGAATTATGTGACAAATAAGAAACTTGGTTAACAGATAAGTGCAATTTCTTCCGTAACTTAAATAGTTTTTGTAAACATTGTGTTTTCAAGACTGTTGTGGAAAATATTTAATTTGTAGAGAAATACTGTTATAATATAAATAAATGAAACAATGTAATGCATTAATGGAAATGTTGCTAATAGATGTCAAGTATTATTTAAACATTATAAAGGTAAGGATGTTTAAACTGCATGTATTCTGAATAATTAAATTTGAAACCTTAACAAAATAGTCATAAATAGTCATATATAGGCAATTTATCTTTGAATTTTCAAGTTGGTATTCACAATCGGAGTACTCCTGGTCTAGAAAAGTATAAGATCACCCAGTGGGTTGAGACAGGTCCCAGAGAGAGAAAGTCCTGTCAGCCCTGGACGGTTAAGAAAATAGAATTAAAATTTAAATAAATTAACACTAGAATATAGACCTCCTTCTCTCTAAACAGGGATACAGACAGAAAACTACAGTCCTTAGTACTCAAACATCTCTTTTTTTTCTGGCAATAAGTATTCCATTCAAGAAAACTGTGAGACTCTACTTACAAAAAAAATTACATAAGGGAAACACGAACAAAAAATAAATAAATCTATCTATAGCCGAAAGGCTCACGTGTTGGAATTTCTGAGAATTCCATAACAACAAATGGAGAATAAAACTCCCCTCTTCAACACAGAGAAAATGTTAAAATTTCTTGACAGGAGACAGAGTTTCAACTCTGAAAACAAACTTCGATTTCTTCAAAAAACTGTTACAAATTCTTCCTCTAATAGAGGGATAAAAAAAATAGTGACTGCTGCTACAACACAGTGCACACCCAAGACTTCACTGTCTCTCACAAAAGAAACTGTGTCTCAAAAGACAACACTTCTTTTTTTTTCATTTCCCACACTGCTGTGCAAAACAAAACAAAACAAAACATTACAATACAGGCTCTCGAGCCTTTTCTTTTATATGCCGCGCATATCAAAAACATTTCAAAAAAAATAACATTAAAACTTACACTAAATTTGTTTTGAAACAAAACCTTTTGGGCCCACACAATAGCGCTTTTAATCACGCGATTAAAACATGTTTAAAACATGTATTGCATCCGAACTTTAAAACAAAACAAACAACCAACTGAAATCTCCGATTGCGATTGATGGACCAGACGTGATGTAACAAGAATTAAAACCGCCATATAAATGGCGTTGGGTCCAGCTAAAACATTATGAAATCGGGCCTCGTTCAAAAGAGGTTCCGATTGTGATTAATAAACGGATGTGATTGATTAATTAACCCTATCGCATAACTCCAATCGGGTCCGCGACTAACAAAAAATACAATCGGGCCAAACTCAAAAGAGTTCCGATCCCGATTGAGGATCGGACGTGATCCCACATAAAACTCCACCATAATACATAGATCGGGTCCGCCAATTTCAAAGTGCAATCGGGCCCAAAACAAAAGAGCTTCCAATTGCGGTCTCCGATTCAAACTTGCGATTGAGTATTGAACTGCCACGTGGTCTTTGGACCCACGGGCCTCGGCTGTGGTGGAGGGCGATTATAATATAAGGTTTGGTTGTATATTATATGAAAACGTTCCGCTTGCAGAACTCTGCCATATCAACAAGAAACTTGGACTTTGAGATATATATATATATATATGTTGCGATTTGCGATTGCGATTGTGATCGCATCGCATCGCGAATCTTCACATCAACAAGACACTTAAGTAATTCTCTTCATTTTGGTTGTTGAGGGCTTTAAAGCCTAAAAGGAATAATTTTAAATAAACTCTGTTCTTCTGTAGTTCAGAATCACAAAAGTCTTCATTCCTCTGCAAAAATGGCTATGCCCATAAAAAAAATTAATTCTCCTATGCAATTGTGGCTGCGGCCCATCAACATTGATTTCATCCTTACAATTCTTCCCATTCTTCTTTAATACATAGTTTTGTGCACTCAATCTCTGCTGCTGCTGCCTCTATACTCTTTTATTCCTGCTCAAAGGCTAGCAAGTGACTTTAATATTTTCAACATCACGGGCGGTTTGGGTCTGGGCCGGCCAGTGTAAACCAACAGTCTAGACCCGTTTCAGATTCGTAACGCTATCAAATTATTAATCTCGGCCCATGAAGGGTGTTTCATATTTTATATGCCAAGCAAATCATCAAAGAACCAAAATAGAAATTCAATCTGAGCGTCAATACATTCTACACTGGGAGAATATACAAAGTTATAAACATTCTAATCATCATATTAACACATCTAATATAGAGCTGCAATAAAACCTTGGAATACGATTACCGATAATGCATTGTCACTAAAAGATTTATCCAACCTTAGAAGAGGATCCTTAATATAAATATTCACAAGTCAAAACCCTCTACCGAGGGATGGTTGATGTTGTCTATACATTGAAGCATTCTTTGTGCGAAGCTTAACCTATTATAAAAATGGAATATTCCAAAATGGATCAAAACCCTATCAATGGCTTAAGCCTACAATATGACCCTCAACATTTTTTAAGTGCTCAAACAAAACAACCCTCCTATCATCCAGTAGCATAGCACTGCACAACCTTCAATGGCCTCACATTCGGCCACGAAAATAGGATCAACTCAAAACCCTGTAAGGAAGGAACGACGAAGTTGAAAAACAGGGAAGTTTCAATAAGGAAAACCTTAATTTTGACTTCAAAATGGTCTTTTGCATTGAATTCCTTCCCTGCAAACAAGAAATAGAACGAGGGAGTTAAAAAACATGAATATTTCATGAAGTAAAACCTTAATTTTGACTTCAAAATGGTCTTTTGCACTGCAGTGCTTAGCATGGAGATTTAGCTATATTTAGAGACTCAATTAAATCCCTTTCATCAAATTCATTATATTTAGAGATAGAAAAATCAAGTTAGTGTGTTTTAGTGTGTGAATTATTTATGTTTATTTTGTGTTTAATATTATTTTACATTCTCTTCCTTACCAAAAAAAATGGTATCAAAACTAAAGAAAAATTACAATTGTTTTTGCAAAATCGTCATATTGTTGGTCCTCGCATTCTGAGAGAAAAAATCACTCAAGTTCCACACTTTCTTAATAGAAAATCTACACATAAATCCAATTTATTGAGCCGGTATTTTTTTTTTCCTCGATGCGCAATCGGGTTGGTTGTAAGAATCTATGAGCGACAGGTTTTATTTTTTATTTTTTCAAAGGGCCTTCATAAAACGTGTTTAGAAAGCCGACAGTCGTGATCAAAGGAGGTTTGAATATTCATATTTACAAGTGCTTATTATCATATATAAGAATGTTTTAAAAAGGTTTGATTTCTTTGAATGGTTTTCATAAAGTAAAGCACGTGAAGTGTTTTTAAGGGTTAAAAGGAGAATTTTTTGGTAGTTTTAGGTAGTTTTTTCTCATTTTCTATTAATTTAAAAACTGGGCAACAACGATACAAAAATTAGACCTCAATTTGTCTGAAGGAAACCAGGTCTGTTGGTCATCTTAGTGCAATGTATGTCAACCAAAACATAAACAGCCTTAATAACCTGTACAAAGTTTGACGATACTAAATATCTAAGTCTGTAAATACTATCATTTACATAAAATAAAACTAGTCGCTAAAAAAAGAAGAACTAATAACACTAATCATCTTCTAACTCCATAGGGACAGGGTCTTTAGCGCTGGAACGAATAATTTCAACCTGCTGCAATGCTTTTATATCCTTCTCCATCTTGCCTAGTCTAGCATACTAATGCAGCTGAAGGAGATTGATTTCCTAAATATTTCTATTAATATCTACCATAGTAGACTCCAAATTGGACTCTTCTATCTCCTGAATCGACATAACAACTTTTACTAACAAATATTTTATAAGCTAATAAGTTCGAATTGAATGCTGGAACAGAGAAATACATCCACGGGTATGCCCTGGATCAACAAAAACATTATGTATCTTCAAATTCCATATCATCCGCTTCATCCATATTGTTTAAAGCCTCTACTTCCCAACCATAAATGCGAGATGTAATAGAATTTGGAATTTCTACTGCAAAGGATCAACAAAAACATTATGTATCTTCAAATTCCATATCATCCGCTTCATCCATATTGTTTAAAGCCTCTACTTCCCAACCATAAATGTGAGATTTAATAGAATTTGGAATTTCTACTGCAAAGGTTTGAATTAATGGCTCCATTAGTTGCTTTGTTGACTTTCTGCCTCTTTTTGTAGGCTGAGAAGAGATAGCCTTCTTGCCTTTATCTCCATTTGGCTTCTTGCCTCGAGTTGTTTTTACCATCTTATGAAAAATAGGAAGAGACTCTTCTGATACTAACAACCAAAAAACATTTCCACGACAGATACATATCAGAAAACTAGAAAGATGGGAGTTTTGTAAGCTGACAGATAGAGGATTTCCCTTACCCAATCTAACAACAACAACAACTATCATTACCTGAAGCGAAACCCTTAAAACAAAACATAGAGACCGAAATATATAACTACATAGCTCTGAAACAACCCCAATTTGCAACCCACAAATAACCCTCTTCCATTCGGAACCCCTACGAAATGAATTCCAAACAGTTAACTCACTCCCATTTATCCATTGCCAGAATCCAAAACAGCCAACCCATGAAACAAGTAAACCATGAAGGAAATAGCAACAGAAGGCCCTAAGAAAAGGCATAAAGCTCACAATCACAAAGAGATGTAGAACAGTTTTATCATTATCCATTAGTCTCTTCTTGAAATAATTCAACGTTCTTCCCAAATTCCGAACAAATTGAAATGCAATTACTCGCAAGCTAAAGATAGAAACAAATTGCAGAGAAGCCGATCACATTCCGCAACAGCAACATTATTTCCAGAATAGAACAAAACGACTTTTATACAAAAAATCCAAAAACCCCAGGACTATTTTCTGCATGCAACCAACTTCTGAACTTTCGGCATTTGCACAGACCAGGACCGAACAAACCACCATTTATACAAATAATCTAAGAACACCATGACAATTTTCTGCATATGACAGAATTCTGAGACCTTCAGCAATGGCACAAAGAGGATAAAGGATAATACATACCAAATAACCACCCGCACCATCACCCAATGTCTTCGACTTTGTCTTCTATTGTACGCGTCACGAACTTTGTAAAAACCACAATACTAAACAGCTTACCTTTTCACTTGTATTACCCTTCCTCTAGCACTTTCCCCCAAGACTTCCTGACATCCTCGCTAGACTAACCTACTGGTTAATGCAAGATGTGAAACATGTTTATTGCCACATAAGGGAGTTGTCCTTTCAACCCACCCGCTGACCCACCTCGAGCCTGATCTGCATGCGACAGCCACGTTGGCATCCTGCCTCCCCACGCGGCAAGGCTCGTCCACCGTTATGAACACATGGCTCCCTCACCATCGTATTAAACCCCAATCGGGGAGTGTTAAAAGGAGATTTTAAAAGGTTTTTCAAAAGGGAATTTGAAAAGAGTAAAAGGTTTTTTATAACAATGTTTTAAAAAGTGATTTTGAAAATATTTTTAATATAGGCTTTTTTAATGATTTTTTGAAAGGGGATATTATAAGTTTATTTTTATATAAAGTTTTTCATAAAAGATATATTTTTTATAAAATAAAATTTAGGGTTTTATTATAAATATATTTTGTTAGATTTTTAAATATATTAAAGAGGAATTTAGGGATTTATTCGAAAAATATTTTTTTCTAAAGAAAGATGGTAACATCGAATTTTCAGCCACAACTTCGTTTTTTTATAGGAAAATATTATGATGTGAGGATCATTAAGATGAAAACCATGTGAAAACTACATGATGTTTGGGATCATGTCAAGTTTTTGTTTGTAAAACCTCATAATGAAGTAGAAGAATGAGCTCTTAGTAATGTAGAAAGGGAACAATGGAAGAAATAGAAAAGGAAAAATGCACAAGCGTTGGTTCTTATCCAGTAGGGAGTGAACCGAGCAATGTTCCAGAATATTATGATCACGTCTTCAGCAAAGGAATCATGGGAAACTTTGGTGAAAAGCTATAGAGGTATATCCAAAGTCAATATTGTTAAATTGTAGAATACTAGGAGAGATTTTGAAAATATACAGATGAAGGAGACAGAGGATATCGATTCTTTCATGAACTGAGTCATATATGTCATAAATTAGTTTAAAATTTATGTTGAGGAAATTAAAGATCGAACAGCGATTGAGAAGGTCCTTCGATATTTTTCTCCCAAGTTTGATGTTGTGGTAGCAGCCATAGAAGAAGCCAAGGATTTGAAAAATTTACAGTTGATGACTTGATGAGATCATTTATATCGCATGAAGCAAGGATAGACAAAAATAAGGATTCCACTTTAGAAATTTCTTTCAAAATTCAAGTTTCTATTTCAATAGTTTTAGGCAGAGGTAGGTCGAGAGCCATAGGATGAGGCAGAAGACATGGTGGTTAGAGAGATGGTCGAGAAGAGCATGAACATGATAGTGGAAGGAAAAGTAGAGGCTTAAAAAATAATTAAAATTTTGACAAATCAAAGGTGAGATGTTATTATTGCAACAAATTTGGTCACTATGCCCGTGATTGTAGGAAGAAGATAGTTGATCAAGGAAATCAAAGAGATAATGTTAGTACAAAGAATGTGTTTTGTCAATTTAGTGTGTCCTAAATTTCTGCATTTAATTTGTCAATCCGGGAATCGTAAGCTGATGAAGTGCGGCGCACTATATGTGCAAGATAACCTATTTCTTAACTTTTTGTCATTTTTGGTTTTCTAAGGTGAAATGGAAATTCTAAGATGAAAACAAGTTTGGTTATGTTTGTTCAAGGAAATGATATCCCCTATAATGATTTACCAACTTGAAACCTTAAAAAGAAATTTGAAATTTACAATGACAAGACTTTGAAAGAAAATGAAAATGTACTTCTGAAATGAAAAGGTGCTGCTAATCTAATAAATCAAAACAGTGAACTAGTGAGCATGAAAACCAAACTATTCTTGCTGCTGACTAAACACAAAAGAAAATTATGCTTAAGGAAATTCAAAATTGCGACAAAATA
The DNA here is from genome assembly GCA_034641835.2 of Pinus albicaulis. Taxonomy (NCBI): domain Eukaryota; kingdom Viridiplantae; phylum Streptophyta; class Pinopsida; order Pinales; family Pinaceae; genus Pinus; species Pinus albicaulis. The sequence goes on along the minus strand of CM076577.1, from coordinate 988,955,773 downwards.
AATCTAAATCAGGTTACATCAATTTATCTTCTGATCCTTCATCATTAGTCCAGCTATGATTTTCGGAAGTAATCATAAACAACTTGAGTAACTAATATCTAACTTGCATAAAGTAAACTAATATCAAACCATACATTTATGATTCAATCCCTCACCATCAGTCCAGCTGTGGCTTTCGGAGGCAACTGAAGATGTTGTGCACAATTTAATATATCTAAATTGCAGAAAGGAAACTAATACTAAACTACACATTTCATAATACAATCCCTCACCATCAGTCCAGCTGTGGCTTTCGGAGGCAACTGAAGATGCTATGAGCAGCTTAATATATCTAAATTTGCAGAAAAGAAACTAATACTAAACTACACATTTCATGATACAATCCCTCACCATCAGTCCAGCTGTGGCTTTCGGAGGCAACTGAAGATGCTATGAGCAGCTTAATATATCTAAATTTGCAGAAAAGAAACTAATACTAAACTACACATTTCATAATACAATCCCTCACCATCAGTCCAGTTGTGGCTTTCGGAGGCAACTGAAGATGCTATGAGCAGCGTAATATATCTAAATTTAACTACTGAAACAAATAAGCAAAACTGAAATAAACAGAGCAATACTGAATTTAAACAAAAACTATGAAAAGCAAATTAGCAGCAGAACAATGTTAGTTCCATGTCATTAGTTAAAAAGCTATGAAAATGCCCGGGCTGCCTATCTATAACCTGAAACAAGAACAATGATCAGTGATTAACAACATAAAACATGAAAGACAGAAGTGAAATGGAAACTATGGAAGTTTATAAACAGAAATGAAGCAAATGCAATGTATAAACATATGAATGGATTATGGCACAATGAGCTTTAAAGAAACAAAATGAGAATTTTACACTAATGCACAAAACCTTAGCTGAGCAGGGGCCCTCTACACCAGCCTTGGAAATGGTCCTCAAATACGAATTAAGTTGGAAAACAGAGTCTTCTTATATTAAAAAGCAGTCATTACAGAATGGTGATGTTACGGCACAAGTGCAGCGTAATCACATTACAGAGCAGACTAATGAGAGATAACAGAAACTAACATCGACTAACTCCTATGCGTATGCAAACGCATCATATATAACAAAAGAAACATAACTGTCTCCTAAAGTTCATGCTGGTGGAGAGCACGTAGACCACTACGTCCACGAATCTAGGATCATGGCCGTGTTGGAAAGTAAATCTACGAGGAGTGGATGCTTGAATTCGACTAAAGAGCCATGCACAGATGTCGATTTATCCTCAGCAACTTAGAAACGGCCGTATGAATCTTCATGTGACACGAAACAGAGTCCGGCCGACATGAGACTCTATGGTTGACTTCCATGTGGACGCCTTTGACCGCGGCTTCTTTAGATGAGTTTGCTCGAACCAACAGGACACGAACCATGTCCACGTCATTCCTGACCTGCCCATGTGGCTCGTTTTCCTTATAGACACCTGTAACATAGAGTTTCACAAAATAGCTGCGGAAAGTTGCAACAGCTGCGGAAAGTGGCAAGATTCCGCAGCTGAATGAAAAAAATCTAAATCAAATAGCAAACACAAAAATATAATTAAAAACCATGTTAGATGCTCTTTTGCACATGATATTGACAACTTGAGAGGTTCAGGTGAGTGAAAAAGGTATAGAAAAGTGTATGGAAAAGATGCAGATTTGAGACTCAACATACCCCCACTGTGAAGGTGTTGCATGTCCTCATGCAACCAAAATTTTGATAATCTTTCTTCAGTTCATGTGCCTTGACACTTCAGCCAATACATCCAATCCTCTCCTCTTCTTTCTTGGTACTGCCAACATTCTGGGTTTCTTCATTAAGCACCTAAATTTGATATTAACAAGTGCTCTGCTCAATTTCTGGCATTTCCTTTTCAATTTCTTATTCTTCTTCTGCCATATTCCCAAATGTAGCATGGTATTATCATGGATGATTTTGTCCAATTTGCCTTGTTCTTTCAATGTCTCATTTTCATTTTTGATGTGCCTATTTAAAAGCTCTAGCTCAAAAATTTCCTGTTTTAGTGATTGGACTAAATCATCCTGTAATGTATGAGGCTGAATGGACGAAGTACTTGGACCTGTAGCTGCCTTTTCCAAAGATTCTATATAGTCATATACTTCCTGCTGCTTGGGGTCTATTTCAAGTGTCATTTTTATTGGGCTGTCCCCAAAATGCTGTAAAGGAGAGTTATCTTCAAAATCTGGCTCAGAGGGGCTCACATCAATATCTTGCTGAGAATGGGATGGAGTATGTTCAATGTTTCATTGGGAGTGAAATGAACCAGGTTCACTAACTGACTGAGATGGACTATGGTCAGCTGGGGACTGTTCAGATGTCTCCTCACCCAAATCAATGAAATGAGGACCCTTAATTTGTGTTTTCCTCAATTTCCCCTTAAGTCTGCTGCTTCTCCTCACACGCTGTGGTACACTACCCTTTTGTTTTTGTTTTCCTTTCTCTGCCTTCTTGGGTATAGATGACTATTTTTGAAGATAAACTAATCTTTCAGATAGCACTTGATGATCTTCTTCTTCAGAAGAAGGAGTTTTGTGTACAGCCTCAATAATTTTTCTCTATTTTGGTGTTATTGGCTTCTTACCCTTGATTTCTTTCTTCTTCGTCTTTGACAGTCTCTCTTCCCTATCAGTTCTTTCCATAGTAGTAGTAGGAGTATTTTGGATTTCATCAATTGTTATTTTTCTCCTACTTCTTCTTGCTGTGCTACCTTCAGGAATTCCCTGAGTAGGAGTAATTTGGTTTTCAACATTTATTCTTTTTCTTCTACTCCTTTTTGTTGAACTACCTTTAGGAATTTCCTGAGGTTCCTCAAAGAAATTTCTAACTAGAAATTGTTCCCATGTGTCTTTCTTTTCTTTTAACTCCTTTTCAATCAGATTTTTTACAAGGCCGTGGTGATATAGATGAGATTCTACATCTCCTAAGTGTTTCTGAACAGTCACAGCCATTTTCTTCAAGCTATTGAATAAAAAATATGGGAGATTGAGAGTTTGATTCTCTAGAAAATTCATTAGTAACCTGGTATGGTACATGTACATGGACCCAAAACGGCCTTCACATGTAATGAATTTCTGAACAACTAGCAGTAAAGTAGCCCATTCCTCTTTCAATGCATGCACAGGAATTCCTCTTTTAAAAACAGTTATGTCCATACCTTGGTTTCGCAAGATTGTTCTCCATGCTTCATCACTGATGCTTTTATTTTTAAACCAACGCTCACCCTCCTGAAGAAGTTCCATGGCTATTGCTATAGATGCTTCATTGACCACAAACTTAAGGTTTCCAATCTCTGCTTCCAAGCCATCAAACGACCTTGCAAATGCTTTCGTAACTTCTTTGTGATAACCTCTGAATTTCTGGATAAAACGCAGCCATTTTGCTTTCTTCAATATCTCCCTTATTTGTGGATATCCCTCCATAAACTTTGGTCCTTCCGGTTCTGCTCTTAGCAATTTACCCATTTCTCTTTTCTGCTCTTCACAATTTTGCCTGCGTGAGGGTTTAAATGGAGATAGAACGGTTGAATGCACAGGAACGAGCACAATGACTGTGGGAATGTATCATAAAATGGGAATGAGCACCATAACCGGAATGGGGTGAGACTGTGGGTAGATATCCGAGAGTGAGAATGAGCACAAGGAACGAAATGGAGTGAGACAGAACAGAGTGGGGTTTCGTAAACACGGCAGAGACACGACATTCGGCAGCGTTTTGAATTTTGGTGGCTGCACAATAAATATGAACATGTTTTAACAACGGTTATGGATTTATGCGGCTGTAAGAGTCCTTGGTCAAATCAAATACGTCTCATTGTCTCCGGTGGGATATTGGAACATGAGTGAAAATCGGAAATTTAATGATGAAACCGTTTGTGAATGAATGCGAGAGGATAATATGGAGATCGTGAAAGGTTAGGGAATTGTCAATATAATCATTGCATGTAATGGATAGAGCTCATGGTTCAGAACTATATAAAAATGTGTTTTTCAATGCTATTTGAAATAAATTTTATTCATACCTTTGGAATCTTTTCCTTTTCCCTTGGTCTTCAACTAATTGATCTCCATTGGTGTCTTGAATGCTCCATGTCTTCATTTTTGATCCTCTCACCTGCATTTTATTTCATAATTATGGAAATAACATCTGACTGTACATTCTTTTTTTAAAAACAGAGTAGTAGCTGCGGAATCTGCTTCTGGCTGCGGAAACTGGAGTCAGCTGCGGAAACAGATGTCAGCTGCGGAAACTGACACAGCTATTACTTAGATGAATGGAAATGAACAGATGACAAATGACCAGATGGAAAGGGTCATGAAAAATGATTTTTATTGATGGAATGGAATGAAATGGATAAAATGAAGTGGAATGGAATGAAATGAAATGAAATGAAATGGAATGAAGTGGAATGAAATGGAGTGGGTGGTGACAAAACTTGTGAAATGAAAGAGAGATTTTTTTGGAAAATATAGAGTGTCAGGTGTCCCTGATTTTCACCCTATATTTTCTGTATAAGACTACCAATCAATGATTGGTTTTCAGGCTTATACCATTTTTTTTTAATTTTTTTTTTTTAACTGAAAAGAACAAAAGCTAGGCTGGTGGAGAAGAAGAATTCTTCTATACCAGCGTGATTGCAGAACTTTCTTGAAACAATTTGACAAAATCCTCTTTTGAGAGTGGCTTATGATAAATTTTCAATCTATGGCCATTCACAATAAGAGGAGTTTGAAATTCATCAATGGTCTTGATTCTTACCACTCCATTTCTAAAGATCTTGTCAATCTCATATGGCCCAAGCCAATGAGTATGAAATTTTCCTTGAAAATCTTTAAACTTGGAATCAAATAACAATGCCCAATCTCCTTCTTGAAACTTCTTTTCTTTGATATACTTGTCATGCCATTTAGCTCTTTGATATTGAACTAGATCAGTTCTTAGAATTGATTCTTGTCTGATCTCATCTAGCTCATTCAACTGCTCCATTCTATGCTTTTGGGCTTCTGATAAGTCCATCCCCAACTGAACTGCTATCTTGAAGGTCTTGACTTGGAACTCAATGGGAAGCAAGACTTCTTTCCCATAAACAAGTTCATAGCGAGAATGTCCTGTTGTATTTCTCCATGTAGTTCTGTAGGCCCACAAGGCTTCAGGAAGCCTTTCTGCCCAATCTCTTCTATGTAGATGAACAGTTTTGGTGATGATACTTTCAAGAACTTTATTTGTGGACTCCACTTGGCCATTTGCTTGCGGATGGTAAGGAGTAGATCTTCTGTGTTTGATTTTGTATTCTTCCATCAACTTCTCCACCAAATTGGATGTGAATTGGCTCCCCTGATCTGTCACAATTTCTCTTGGAACACCAAAGCGAGTAAAAATATCCTCATAAAGAAAATGGACAACTGAATTTTCAGTAGCAGATACTAATGCTTTAGCTTCTACCCATTTAGTAACATAATCAGTACAAACCAATATATACTTTTTTTGCTTGGATGGTGGATTAATAGGTCCAATGAAATCTAAAGCCCACTTTTCAAAGGGTTCAATGAGTACCTGTGTTTGCAATGGCATTTCATTTGAGAGGGTAGGTTTCCCTACTCTTTGGCAGCTGTCACACCTTTTGACATATTGTTTTGCATCTTTGAAGAGGGAAGGCCAATAATATCCTAAAGAAAGGATTTTATAGGCCGTCCTTTTGTCTGCAAAGTGTCCGCTGCATGGTTCATCATGACATGCCTTAAGAATATCAGGCATTTCATCTTCCCTCACGCATCTTCTGATCACAAGATCTGGCCCTGTTTTAAACAATTCGTTAGAAATCCATGAATATTTTGAACTCTCCTGAATAATTTTTCATTTTTCACTTGGAAATAAATGTGAAGGTAGTTTCCCTGTAACCAAATAGTTAGCAATATCTTCATACCAAGGGGTTTTAATAGTTACTGCAAACAAGTATTCATCAGGAAACTTATCTTCTACAGGAGAATCTTCTTTACTATTCTGAATCCTAGACAAGAAATCAGCTACTGTATTCTGTTTTCCTGGTCTATCCAACATAGTAATATTGAATTCTTGCAAAAGTAAAATCCATCTTGTCACTCTGCCATTAGTAACAGGTTTGTTCATTAAATATCTAATTGCAGAATGGTCAGTATGAATAAAAGTTTCATAGCCTGTTATGTAATGTCTAAACTTATTAATTGCATGAACAACGGCTAAAAACTCTTTTTCAGTCACAGTATAGTTCAACTCTGTGGGAGTCAAATTTTTACTGGTGTAATAAATGGCATAAGGAACTAAATATTTTTGACCCAACACAGCTCCTAGAGCTGTATCTGAAGCATCCGTAGAAATATGAAAAGGGAGTTTCCAATTTGGTCCTCTCAAGATAGGTGCTTTAGATATTCTTGTTTTCAAAGTTTCAAAAGCTGATTGACAATCAGGATCCCATTTAAATTCACAGTCTTTTGTAAGCAATTTGAAGAGTGGAGATGCTATTTTAGTGAAGTTTTCTATAAATCTTCTATAGTAACCGGTAAATCCTAGAAAACTTCTAACATCTCTTTGACAATTTGGAATAGGCAACTTGGAGATGACTTCAACTTTTGATCTATCAACCTTAATCCCATCTCCTGAAATATGATGTCCTAAAACAATCCCTTCGGTAAACATCATAAAGCATTTTTCATGGCTTAATGAAAGGTTTGTTTCTTTACATCTTATAAGAACTTTTTCCAAATTTTCTAATGCCTCTTCAAATGAATTACCATAAACTGTAAAATCATCCATGTAAACCTCTACACAATCATGAATTAGATCAGAAAAAATTCCTAGTACTGCTCTTTGGAATGTTGCTGGTGCATTACATAACCCAAAAGGAAGCACTCGGTAGGCAAAAGTTCCCCATGGACAAGTAAATGTGGTCTTATCTTGATCTTCGGGTGCTACCTGAATTTGATTATAGCCACTAAAACCATCCAAAAATGAAAAGTACTTTTTACCTGCTAATGTGTCTAATACCTGATCGATAAAAGGCAAAGGAAAGTGATCCTTCAAATTTGCTTTGTTCAATTCCCTGTAATCAATGCATACCCTCCATTTACCATTCTTTTTGGGTACTATAACCAAAGGAGAAACCCATCGGCTATCTGAAATTGGATAAATGAAGTTTACATTGAGTAGTTTTTGGAGCTCTTCTTTCACTATCTCCCTAAGATTTGGATTCATCCTTCTTTAAGGTTGTCTGATTGGTCTACTGTTTTCCTCAATATAGATATGATGGATGCAAGTCTTAGGATCAATACCTTTCATGTCTGTATACTCCCATGCAAATGCAGTAGAATGTTTTTGCAAAATTCTGTTTAGTTCTTCTTGTTGTGACTTCTCCAAATGTTTGTTGATATTCAATGTTTTTCCTGGAAAAATCTCAATAGTAGAACTACCAAACTCTTCCATAGAGTAAAGAGACATTTGTCTTGATGATAAATCTTCTATGTCAGATTCCAACTGAAATTGTGTGGGGTCATATTCTGAAGATGTCTCAAAATTTTCTAATGTGTTCAGAATTTGACTATCCTCACTGATTTCAGAAATGGTAAAGACAGGTTGTATAATGTCCTCATCATTGACCCATTCATTGTCTCCTACTTCTGTGATTGCTTTTTCTGGAGGATACAAATTGAATTTCTTTGTCGAATTACCATTAGAAATGTACATATCCCCAGATCTACAACTAATAAAAGCATCGGCTGTGGCTAGCCAAGGTCTTCCTAAGATAAGTGGGTGCCCTCCTAGATTACTCTTGGGAGTCAAAATCATAAAATCTACTGGATATTCCCAAGAATCTAAGGAGACTGAAATATCTTCTAATACACCATATGGTTTAATAATTGATCGATCTGCAAGTTGCAGTAAAGTAGGTGTAAAAAGAAGGTTAGGAAGTTTTAGTTGGTCCATAGTCTGTCTACTCATAATGTTGATAGCGGCCCCTAAGTCAATCAATGTGTTTGGAATTTCTATCCCATTTATATGTGTCTTGACAATTGGACTTCCTGGATCTACATACTTCTGCATGGTAATTTTTCCCATCATAATATCTGCAATCTTTCCTACCAGGTGGATTCTTCTTGTGTCTTTTAATTTCCTTCCCGGTCTTTTGAAACTCAACTCCTTTATGGTTTTTGCTAGAATAGGAATTTCTCGAATGGATTGTAGCAAGGGAATCTTGATACAAACATTCTTCAATTCATCTAGAAAGTCATAGTTAGGCAACAAGATTTGTTTTTCCACCCCCTTGTCAATTTGTAGTCTTTCAGGAAAAGGAGGTGTAGATGAAGATGTTGGTTGCTCAACTATAGGAGTTGTGGGTGTTAATTTTTCTTTTTCTTTTTGCATGCTTGGATTTTGAAGAGATTCTTCCTCAGAACCCTTATTGACTTGAAGAGAGTCCTCCTCAGAGGTATCTTGCTCTTGAATATCTATAGAAGGTTTTTCTAAAACTCTACCAGATCTGAGTTGTGCATCGTTGAGAGGAACAATCATATAGGTAGGAAATTGTTGTCCTTCTACCATGTAAGTATTCTGAGGATTCTTATTGTTAGGATTTGGCAATGGCTGAGCTGGAAGTTGATTTGTCTTCTGTTGGTATGGGAGCATGAGTTGAGGATTGGTATTTTGTTGAGAAAGTTGTTGTTGTGGAAATGGCAATGAAAGTTGTGGATTTGGGTTTGGAAGTTGTGGAGTTTGTTGATTTTGAAAAGATGGGGGATATTGATAAAATTGAGCAAATCTCCCATAAGGATTTTGCATCCCTTGTACCCATGGCTGATATGAATTTTGATGTTGGGGCCAAGGTTGTTGCCAAGGATTCAAATTTGGTGGGGTTTGAAGATTCATAGGGTTGTTAAACCCTTGAGATTGTTGTCCCTGCCAAGGTCTCCTTGCGACAAAACAGAGAGATTCTACTGAATTTGGATCTTCTTGAAAAACAGCTTTGAGTCCAAGAATTGAAGGACAATCCTTGATCTCATGATTCTCTGAGCAAATCATACATGTTTCTACAACTTTTGCATCCAAGGGACATTCCCTTAAAGCATGTTTCTTCCTACATTTCAGACAAAAGATAGCTAAAGCATCTGTTTCTGCTTTCTGCTTGTTTTGGATTTTAAGGGTGTCTAGTTTTTCACTAAGGCTCCCTAAGATATCAGTTTTGAACTCATCAAGCATATTACCAATCTCTGCCCTACTTACTGATCCAGTTGCAGATTTGTTAGCCCTAATAAGAGAAGAATCCCTAGGCCCTTTTCCTGTTTTAGATTTTCCCCTTGAGAGATGGACACATAATTATGTTATGTCACGAAGTGGAAGTTGAGAAATGTCTCCTTTCCCCATCATGTTTAAAATATCTATCCATTCATCTCTAATGGCTTTTAATATGAGGGCTTTCAAAGTTTCATCATCTAAGTTGCTCATCTTTTCTCTTTTCAAGTTGTATTGAAATCTCTCAAGTAAGTCTTCCAAATTTTCATCTTCTTTTTGCATCATTTTGAATACCTCATCCTTGTGATTGGTGGGCATACAATAGTCCAAGTATCTATCCAAAAATGTTTGTTTCATATCATTCCAAGTCCTAATAGATTGAGTGGCTAATCCCATGAACCATTTCAAAGCAGATCCCTTCAATGTTGAAGGAATCAGTTTGAGTTTTTGAGAGTCTTCCATATAGTCATAAGTTCCGCACACAACTTCAAACTCAAACAGAAATGTTTCAGGATCCTCACTTCGCAATCCATAAAAGTTAGGGAGAGCAGATGGTGAGATATTTTTCATTGTTGCATGAGTTTCCTCATCAACTATAGGGAATCCAAACAAATTGTCTCCTTCCCTATTTCTACCATTATTTCCTTCACCATTGTTGTCTCCATTGTTTCCTCCTCTTCTACCTCTACCTCCATCTATTACTTCCGCTGCCATGATAGTTTCTCTAAAGTTCTTAAAGTCCTCTAGTTCTTCTACCAAGGGAGGATGAGAGAGAGTCTCTTTGTTTTCTAAATGGGTTTTAGTAGGTGGTATATGAGAATCCTCTAATCCAGCTGTTCCTTGACTTCCAAAAATCTTAAGGCTAGGGGTAGATGGTGGTGAATCTGGTCTATGCCTTGAAGAAGATGGAGTTGTGAAAATCGAACTCTTGGCTTTAGCTATAAACCTTCCCCTAGAATCTCTTGCTCTATGCATGTCATTTTTTTTTTTTTTTTTTTAAAGTTGGGCTAATAATTCTCTTTCTGATCTTCCAGGTCACACTAGGTGCAAGAAGAGAGCATACTTAAGAAATTACCGAACCAATAACTCTCTTTTCTGATCCTCCAGATCACACTAGGTGCAAGAGGAGAGCATACTTCAAGAAGTTATCAAGTTTTCCCTTCTTTTATGATTTTATATATATTTTTTTTAAGAAATTGGCTACCTAGTTACACTTCCCCGGCAACGGTGCCAAAATGTTTGGTCAATTTAGTGTGTCCTAAATTGCTGCATTTAATTTGTCAATCCGGGAATCGTAAGTTGATGAAGTGCGGCGCACTATATGTGCAAGATAACCTATTTCTTAACTTTTTGTCGTTTTTGGTTTTCTAAGGTGAAATGGAAATTCGAAGATGAAAAAAAGTTTGGTTATGTTTGTTCAAGGAAATGATCTCCCTTATAATGATTTACCAACTTCAAACCTTAAAAATAAATTTGAAATTTACAATGACAAGACTTGAAAGAAAATGAAAATGTACTGCTGAAATGAAAAGGTGCTGCTAATCTAATAAATCAAAACAGTGAACTAGTGAGCATGAAAACCAAACTATTCTTGCTGCTGACTAAACACAAAAGAAAACTATGCTTAAGGAAATTTAAAATTGCAACAAAATAAATCTAAATCAGGTTACATCAATTTATCTTCTGATCCTTCATCATTAGTCCAGCTATGATTTTCGGAAGTAATCATAAACAACTTGAGTAACTGATATCTAACTTGCAGAAAGTAAACTAATATCAAACCATACATTTATGATTCAATCCCTCACCATCAGTCCAGCTGTGGCTTTCAGAGGCAACTGAAGATGTCATGCACAATTTAATATATCTAAATTGCAGAAAGGAAACTAATACTAAACTACACATTTCATAATACAATCCCTCACCATCAGTCCAGCTGTGGCTTTCGGAGGCAACTGAAGATGCTATGAGCAATTTAATATATCTAATTTTGCAGAAAGGAAACTAATACTAAACTACACATTTCATAATACAATCCCTCACCATCAGTCCAGCTGTGGCTTTCGGAGGCAACTGAAGATGCTATGAGAAGCTTAATATATCTAAATTTGCAGAAAGGAAACTAATACTAAACTACACATTTCATAATACAATCCCTCACCATCAGTCCAGCTGTGGCTTTCGGAGGCAACTGAAGATGCTATGAGCAACTTAATATATCTAAATTTAACTACTGAAGCAAATAAGCAAAACTGAAATGAACAAAGCAATACTGAAATTAAACAGAAACTATGAAAAGAAAATTAGCAGCAGAACAATGTTAGTTCCATGTCATTAGTCAAAAAGCTATGAAAATTCCTGAGCTGCCTATCTATAACCTGAAACAAGAACACTGATCAGTGATTAACAACATAAAACATGAAAGACAGAAGTGAAATGGAAATTATGGAAGTTTATAAACAGAAATGAAGCAAATGCAAGGTATAAACATATGAATGGATTATGGCACAATGAGCTTTAAAGAAACAAAATGAGAACTATACACTAATGCACAAAACCTTAGCTGAGCAGGGGCCCTCTACACCAGCCTTGGCAACGATCTTCAAATACGAATTTCGGTTGAAAACAGAGTCTTCTTATATTAAAAAGCAGTCATTACAGAAAGGTGATGTTACGGCACAAGTGCAGCGTAATCACACTACAGAGCAGACTTATAAAAGATAACAGAAACTAACATCGACTAACTCTATATGCGTATGCAAACGCATTATATATAACAAAAGAAATATAACTGTCTCCTAAAGTTCATGCTGGTGGAGAGCACGTAGACCACTACGTCCACGAATCTAGGATCATGGCCGTGTTGGAAAGTAAATCTACGAGGAGTGGATGCTTGAATTCGAATAAGGAGCCATGCACAGATGTCGATTTATCCTGAGCAACTTAGAAACGGCCGTATGAACCTTCATGTGACATGAAACAGAGTCCGGCCGACATGAAACTCTATGGTTGACTTCCATGTGGACGCCTTTGACCGCAACTTCTTTAGATGAGTTTGCTCGAACCAATAGGACACGAACCATGTCCTCGTCATTCCTGACCTGCCCATGTGGCTCGTTTTCCTTATAGACACCTGTAACATAGAGTTTCACAAAATAGTCATGAGTTGCAAAGAACAAGTGAAATGGCAAGATTACGCAACCTGAATGAACAAAATCTAAATCAAATAGCAAACACAAAAATATAATTAAAAACCATGTTAGATGCTCTTTTGCACATGATATTGACAACTTGGGAGGTTCGGGTGAGTGAAAAAGGTATAGAAAAGTGTATGGAAAAGATGCAGATTTGAGACTCAACAGAATGCTAACTCCATGTTCCTAGCATTTCATACCATGCATTAAATGTTTGATAACGTGTGGCTATTAGACAGTGGTTGTAGTAACCACATGACAGGCAATAAGATTTTGGTTGCAAATTTGGATCAAAATGTGAAAACAGAGCTAAAGTTGGGGACTGACAAGACTATGGATGTTGATGGAAATGGAGTGGTCAACATTTTGACCAAGCAGGGGGATCCAAAGACAATATCAGAGGTTTATATGTTCCTAGTCTCAAACAAAATTTGATAAGTTTTGGTCAATTGACATAGAAGGGATACAGAGTTATCTTTGAAGGACAAGAGTGTGTTATTTATGACAAACCCCCAAGCAAGAAGCTAATAGTAAAGGTTCATATGATGAGGAAAAACTTATTTCCTCTAATTATGTATTACAATGATTAGATCAGTTCTTTTATAGTTGCATGTTCCAATTATTAGTAGTTATGGAAATTTCCGTTTGGACACTTGCACTTTTCTAGTTTAAGATTATTGTAGAAAAAACATATGGTCATAGGATTACCTCCCATGAAAGAACCTACAATTACTTGTGAGTGCTGCATCTTGGGAAAGAAACACCATTAAAATTTTCCAAAGGGAGTTGCATACAGAGCAAGACAACCTCTTGAGCTAGTGCATACATATTTGTGTGGACCTATAAGGAAAAAGACGATTGGTGGAAGTTGTTACTTCCTCAATTTTATTAATGACTATAGTAGAAAAACTTGGGTTTACTTCTTAAAGCAGAAGTCTGAAACTTTTTCAAATTTCAAAGAATTCAAATCCTCAGTAGAAAACCAAAGCAATCGATAGATCAAATTATTAAGGTCAGATTGTGGTGGAGAATGTGATTCGAAGGCATTCCATTAGTACTGCAAAAAACATAAAATCATAAGACATTTTACAACCATGTACACACTGCGGTAGAATGGTGTAGAAGAGGAAAATAACAAAACAATTATGAACTTGAAAAGGAGCATCTTTAAAGGAAGAAACTTGTCAAATGAGTATTGGGCAGAAGAAGTTGCATGTGTTGTTTATGTGATAAACAAATCCCCTACAAAGAGTGTGATGAACATAGTACCATAAGAAGCATGGTTAGGTATGTCAAGTAGTGCATCTCATCTCATATTTTTTGGATGTGTACCCTATGCATGTGTACCTAAGCAGATAAGAGGAAAATTGGATGATAAAAGTGAAAAATGCATATTTACTAGTTATAGTGAGCAATCAAAAGCTTACAAATTGTATAACCTTGCCACGAAGAAGACCATAATTAGAAGAGATGTTGTGTTCAAGGAACAAGAGTCATAGAATGGGACTTTAGAAAAAATAATTGATGCACAAGCACCATTGATGGAAGAGGATGATGTAGCAGAAAAGGAGTAGCAAGGATCAAAATAGCAAACACCAAACATAGTCATGCCAGCAATGACTCCAAGATTTTCAGAGCAACATGGATCTTCAAGTAGACCAATAGACCAGAATTCTCTCAACAGCCAATCAAGTGATGAATCAAGCAATGGTAAGAGAAATATGAGAAGTTTGAAATATATTTATGATGATTTGGATGTCTGTTCAAATTTTTCATTGTTGTCATTCCAAACGTCTTCGTTTGAAGAAGAAATTAGAGATTAAAATTGGGTGCAAGCCATGGATGAAGAAATTGAAGCTATTGAAAAGAATGATACATGAAATTTGGTTAATTTACCAAAAGATAAGAATCTCATTGGTATGAATTGGGTGTACAAGACAAAGTTGAATTAGAAAGGTGAAATTGACAGATTTAAAGCAATACTTGTAGAAAAAGGATTCCCACAGCAATTGGGAATAGATTTTGGAGAACCGTTTGCTCGAGTAGCAAGATTGGATATTATAAGACCAGTTCTAGCCATAGAAGCTCAAAAAAAATTGAATGTATATCATATGGATGTAAAATCAACCTTCTTGAATGGAATTCTAGAAGAAGAAATTTATGTGCAACAACCACTAGGTTATGAGGTTGAAGGTAAAGAAGATAAATTTTACATGTTGAAGAAAGTGCTCTATGGACTGAAGCAAGCACCTAGAGCATGGTATAATATAATTGACAACTACGTGATCAAGAATGAATTTTGTAGAAGCAGCATTGAACCTACCTTATACACAAAGTTAAATGATCATGGGAATATTTTGATTTTTTGTTTATATGTTGATGACATGATTTTTACAGGTGATCTAGAGTTAGATGAATTTAAAGCAGTCATGATGAAAGAATTTGAGATGATATATCTTGGTATCATGAAATTTTTATTGGCATTGAAGTTGAGAAATCTGAAATAGAATTTTTATTTGTCAAAATAAATATGCAAGATATTTGTTGAAAATATCCAGGATGGAAAATTGCAAACTTGTACTTACACTAGTTGCAACAGTTATAAAGTTAAGCAAGGATGATAAAGGATCAGCTGTCAATCCAACTCTATTCAAAATATTGGTTGGCAGCCTCATGTATCTCACAGCTACAAGACTGGATATTATGCAAGGAGTAAGTTTTATTTCCAGATTTATGGAGACTCCAAAAGACACACATTGGAGTGAAGGAAAAACAATTCTGAGATACATATCAAGAACTAGAGATTGTGGCATAATGTATGCAATTACAGAAAATAAATATTTGAATAGGTACATAGATAGTGATTTCGTAGGTATTTTGGATGACAATAAAAGCACTTCTGGTTATATGTTCCATCTTGGTTCAAGCGTGATTTCATCAGCATCCAAGAAGTATCCCATTGTGACACTATCATCAGCAAAAGTAGAATATGTAGTAGCAACATCGACAACATGTCAAGTAGTATGGTTAAGAAGAGTATTAGATGGACTCAAGCATAAACAACAAGGATCAACAACAATATGCCGTGACAACACATCAGCGATTGCACTATCCAATAATGGTGTGCTCATCAAAAGAGTAATAATATTGATACTAGATATCATTTTATTAGAGAACTCGTGAGCAAAGGAGAAGTTCACTTGAAGCCTTGTAAATCGAGTGATCAATTGGTTGATATATTTACAAAGCCATTAGAAACAAATGTATTTTAGTTTCAAAAAATAAACTTGGGTGTTCTAAAACTAGCTAAGACATAGACCAGTAGGCATGTTTGAGTTGTCATGAGTCATGTTTTAGTTTAGCAGTCGTAATTAAGAGGGGCTGCTAAAATAGCTAAATAACTCCCGCATGGAGATTCAACTACATTTAGAGAGCCACTTAAGTCAGAGTTGAGTAATTTGAAGTTATGTGATAGATGAATTTGGTAACTGTGTGCATGTCAAGAGATTCATTAGTCAAAAATGATAAATAGCCTTCATCGGGTTCACTGTATTCAGATATTGAAGAATCAAGTTTGTGTGATTAATAGAAGAGTCGCAGCTCGTGTGTGTTTTTGTGTATGAATTATTTGTGTCTATTTTGTGTTTTATATCCTCTTCCTTACCAAAAACCATCAATAAAAACGTCCAAAGGAAAAAATAGCATAAATATTAACCTTTGAATGTCATCCAGAACAAAATACTCTTCATATACCTCATTCCTAATTATTAATGTCGTGTAGATCATCCTTGGTCTGAAATTCGGCCATACCCTTCAAACTCTTTGAGACAAGAACCCTGCTAAGAAAATAGAAAAATTAAAAACACTAACTGGAAAATATCACCATAGAATTTGGGATTTTTAATAACATTATAGCTGTGTAGGAGAAGCAGTTTTCTTTGTTTGGGAACCTAAGGGATTAGGGTTTCTATCAGTTGCGGTGCCCTACCCTCAAAACCAGAAAGGATAAAATGACTCAACTAATTGGTGCAGGCACATGAGATAATTACCTTAACCATTGTCCAAAGAGTGTGAATCGTTATATCTATTCTCCTCAAATCAATGATTGTTAGGGAACCACCTGATCACTGTCACATTCAATACACTTGTCCTCTCTCTATAGGCTTGAGCACCTTTGAGAATCATCTCTATATATCAAATGAAATGATATTTTAATGATCAATAGACTAAAAATATTCTATGGGACCATCAATTACCAGTTTTTTTTCCTTTTGCAATTCAATCTTTTTCTTGTTCAAATTGATGATGAGTTGGCCTAACCTTCCAACAATTCCATCGTTCAAAAGAAAATTCCAAGAAACTAATGTTAACATATTCCCATATCTTTCTATGATGTCTTTGAATGCATCACATTCCAAAATTAAATGTTTTTCCAATTCCACTGCCCCAGACGTGCAAAATTTACACACCCGTTATTCTCAAACTTCTTTAGGATTTTTCCACAATCTTGTTTCACACTGAAGTTGATGCGATTTGGTTCTTAATTGAGCAATAAGAACCTTTTCCCTCCATAAAATGTTAGCTAAAATGTACTCTTTTTGTTGGATATTACACATAGGGTTGAATTCTTCAATGTAATACTTCTTCTTCTACCCAACTCTTTTCCCCATACTCATTTACAGAACTTCTCCATAAAAAAATTCTTTAATTCATTGCTAATTGCGAAATAAACATTGAAATAAATAAAAATCAATACTATAATAATAATACAAAATAAAATTCAAGAAATAATATATATATATATATATAAAAGTTTGGAGGCACTATTAAATTCTAAGTCAAGTTGGCGTTAAAAACTTAAATACACAAAATTTAACCAAGCCATACTTTCACACATTACATGGAGTTTAAGTGTATCCACATATAGTGTTGATGATAAAATGATATCATGATTCATTAAGTAAACTAAATATATTTTCACAAAACATAAATAAATAAAAATACAAGCCCTATATATATATATAGAGGGTTGGTGCGGTGACATGTTTATATATATATATATATATATATATATATATATATATATATATATATATATAAGCACTAGAACACAAACCTATGTGGCCTTGTACATACATAGTTGTAAACAAAAAGCTCATAAACCAAAAACATTGCACACCTGAGACTAATGGTCTAAATCTGAGACTGAAACTTAGATGGGTGATTTTGGGTCCTAGATTCCTTTATAGCTAGAGAAATTCACAGATGTTAAGTGTTCATAGTTTTCATGGTTAAATGTAAAAATAATTTATTGTATATGAAAATTATTTTAACTTTCAAATTTTTTTCACACATACATAACCTATAATTGATATTGAAATATAAAATTTTTAAATATTTCATTATCAAAATATTTTATATGTTAGTAGTTTGTATGTGTATATTCTTGTTTTTATAATTTATGTGTGTGGATTAAAAACATTATGCTTATATTATATAAATACAATTTAAAAAAAATGTTAAGAAATTGTCATTAATTTATATTTTCACTTTTTCAAGGTATATTTTTGTGTGAACCCTAAAAAAATATTTGTTAGAATTGTAGGTTTAAGATGTGTAGTATATTTGTCTCTCTTCTCGACAGGTTTAGTCTTGATGATAAGTCTTGGTTAGACTCGAAACGTTGACGTAAAAATGGATACTGTGGAGATTCTGAATCCTTCTCCACAAAACTCACACCACAGAAATCTGCAAACTATCATGTGCAATCTACTCAGTTTTAGTGCCTAATGGGATTTCTAAAATTTTTAATCCATTAATATATTCAAAAAATATAAATAAAAACAATGTTAAATTATGCATTATGTGTGTGGATCCATCATAACCATGAATCTATTAAGTGTGAGGGGCTATCAAATTTGCCAACGTGTAAACCTGTTTTCAAGTTTTTTTGCTTTAAAAATGGTTTGTACCTTAAGAGATTTTTTCATTTAAAATTAATTTTCCACTCAAGATAACAAATTTGATCCCTTTCAACCCTTCCTATAATAAATTGAATCAATTTTCTAATCCAAAAAATTATACTTCATAATTCTATAATTTGCATTTTTGAAATTTATATCAATTTCCATTTTTGAAATTTATATAAATATAAAAATTTTAAGTGAGTGATATTAATCCTTTTTTTAATTTAGTACTAAAAAAACATTTATTACATAATTTCAAAATTCAATTAGATTTTTTTCTTGTGATCCAACACCAAAAAAAACCTCCAAATTAATATTTGTAAATACACATTGGACATACATATTGCTCTATTGTTGTAAATACACATTGGATAGAACATGTTACTCCATTGTTGTAGAAAATTTTTAGTTTCAAATATCCACATGAATGTGCATCAAATTGTATTTCATGATGGGCATAAGGATATCTTAAAATTGGTTTAAAAAATAGTGATATAACATTTTAATTTCACTACCAAGTAACATAATAATCGTCAAGGTTATATAATAATCTTCAATGTTATATAGCTCAATGCATTAGTAATTTCATATGATCGCTAAGTGACCTATGACATGAGATTGAATTTTGAAGGAAAATGAGATGTTGTGGAGATTAATGTACATGAAGATAAAAATAATAATTCAAGGTTAATGTGTTACTCTTATTATGTTGCTAAAAGTGTTAAAATAATTAACAATGGTTATATGAAGCATAATATTTGATTCTCACTTCCAATAATGATAATTTCCAATAATGATAATGATTTTATGAGATGAAGAATCAAAAGTTATTCATGTGAAAGTTGAGATGTAAATAGTAAGGTAAGTTAGAATTGCATGGGTGCTCACTACATGTCACTTATTGCTCCTAATATAAGTAGCTAGCAGTGATGTTATAGATTTGGTTTCATTGGAATTTGGCTAAGAAATATTTTGCACACTTCAAAATGGAAAGCCATTGATAAGCAATGATTGTGCAAAGGGTGAGAAGCCCTTTCCTATGTGTTTAGGATATCAAGTCAAGTTCTCAAGTCAACCCTTGCGAAAATTATATGGTATTTATTTCTAACCTTATAAATATATAAATTGAAATTTTTTTATGAAATTCCATGAGGTTATTAAATATCAACCATAATAATGATCGTTTTTGCTACATCTCAACCTTGTTTATATGACAGAGATGATATTTCTACTATGATCAGTTTTCTCAAGGAGTAGAAAATTGGAAATGAATGCACTATTACCAGTCCTTTTGTAGTATTGGCAACCCACTTGATTGTCTCCTTCCAACACATTAATATATAATTTTCATGTCGTTGGTGACTTAATGGTTGAATTCCCTTCATCGTAAGATATTATTTCAAATCAAGAGGAACTCCTTAGAGACAAAGTATAGTGGTAGCTTTTTAAGCTCGATGATTAAAAAGCTAAATGTGTTGAAATTTCGAACAGAAGTGAGATAAATTGGCAACCCACTTAATTGTCTCCTTCCAACACATTAATATATAATTTTCATGTCGTTGGTGACTTAATGGCTGAATTCCCTTCATCGTCAGATATTATTTCAAATCAAGAAGAATTCCTTAGAGACAAAGTATAGTGGTAGCTTTTTAAGCTCGATGATTTTTTGAAATTTCGAACACAAGTGAGATAAATTGTAAATTTTCAAAGAGCATATTTAAACAATGACGGAACCAAAGACATGTTCCATGCTGAAGAATGATATAAGTGTTGATAGTCCAACATTTTGAAGAAACGTATAAGAAAAGTGTCATTGAATGGTGTTAGCATCTTTTGTTGAGGTTACTTGTTAAATAAAAGTGTGTCATTGTTGGTGTTTGTTAAAGAAAATAAAAATGCATTTCCATTGTTATTTTTGCAAGATAAAGATCAAGAAACCTTTGTATTTGCAAGCCATGTTAAATAAGAGTGCAAGTGTATTGTTCAATAAAAGTGCAAGTGTATTGTTCAATAAATAAGAGTGCAAGTGTATTGTTCAATAAATACATCTCTTAGTAATATAAACGATAAATTCAAGGAAGTTTCATCTATTTATGGGGATAATATTCTAAAGTTATGGGGAACAAATTCATGAATTAGGTAACCATGATAAAGCCTAAAAGTATCTAGTTTTGGTTTTTTTTTTTTAAATACAACTACTCATCTTATAAAAAGGAGTTTTTAAAAATTACTCTATTTATCTAATTATTTATTAGTGTTTATGGAGATTTTTTAATTGGATGTACTAACTCATTTACTCATAACTAGTTACTAGTGTGTATATGAATTTGTTAATTAGATGTAGTAATTCTCTTACTCATATGTTTTACTTATAGGTTTGATTATTATTATGTCAATTTTTGATATTCCTAATAGTGAAATATAAAGAATACACATGAGGACTTTTGAAGAACTTTAATTATAGATGTATATATATATTCCTTAAGAGCAATGCATAAATAAGAATATAAATAAGGTGAGGTAATGTAGTATCACAACTTCATCCTTGAATCCTAGTAAATAAAATTGTATATGTGTATTGATTAATAAAAATAATACCATGGCTACAAATAAAGAGATGAAAAGGACCATGGGAGGCTAAGGCTTCATGAAAAAGAAAACTAAAAAGGTTGAATAAACACATAGTTTATAATCTAAACGCCAAATTAGTTTATGGGAACCCCTTGTTTATGGGATAAAATGTTGGCATTATAGGTAATATGTTGTCCTTGATGGAAGCCCATTTGAAAAATATTTCCATGATGTCAACTTGATTATAATATTATGGTTATGGAAATAATGTAGATAAATTAATAAAAATATTACAGAGGATATGGGAGAGAATTAGCAACTAAGACACAGAATGCATGGAAATTATGAAGTTTGAAAAGTATAAGTGGTCGATGTAAAGAAGAGTTGCATACATACATAGGTTATGTGAACACAAGTCACATACATAATCCAAACCATGGAAAATAGGAAATCATGAGCTACTACCATGGTAATCTCCCATAGTATTATGGAAAAAACGTCTATTTGATATTGTCAAATGAATACCATCAACATTACCAAGGGATTTTACTAAGGTATTGGCAAAGGAAAAAGCTATATAAGGAGAAGGATATCAAGGAGATATGTGTGCAATGAAATGGTTTATTTTTTTATGATATGATTTGGAAGAAGTGTGCACCAGGGACGAAGGAGAAGACTCAAATCTAAAATATTTGATAATATGTTTGATTGATTTTCTTGTTGCAAAATTTTTAAGTGGATAACAATGTAGGATCTATGATTCTGATGAAACTTTGATATGAATATATATTCTCTAAGATCTATAGTTTTGAAATTATATGCGCAAATATCTTGGTTTTTCATGTGTTGTGACTTGTAGTGAAGATTTGATTTAGTGACTTAAGATATGTATGCAAGTTTTCTTTTGGAATATCGTGTACATACGTGAATTCTCTTCATATTAGTTGTGTATATAATCTAAGATATGTTTTAGTTCAGCACATTGAAATATGTACATGGGTGTTATATATGTTAAACACATACATACACAAATATGGTTAATGGAAGTCACATATATTTTTTAGGGTTTGTAATTCTTGCTTGATAATGAATGTTTATAAAGTCTGTATTATTTTTTATTGTTCATTAATGATGTCTTGATCAGAATGGTATGTATTTTATATTATGGAATGAATTGGTTTGGTTGTGATTTGGGTACGGTGATCTATGTAATCTATGATTGGTTCAGTACTTGTTGTTGAAATTTTCAACAAGAAACATTGAAAATGGCAACCAGAAATGGAATCCAGAAAATGGCACCCATAAATGGTACCATATGAGGCTTCTGATTTAATTTTCCCTTAATTAAATTGGAATAAAAATTGTAATTTCATCTCATGAAAAATTGTATTAGTTAACGGAGTCGGGAAGACTAAGTTAGCTTAGGAAATTTGAGTTGAGGGTCTAAGAGGATGCATGCAAAGGTATTTTCTATTTTTAGGGGGTAAAGATATATTTATTTGTGATTTGTAATTAGTTAACTAAATCAATTGAGTTAAAATCAGTTTAACTAATTCTAACTGAGAGATGAGCTAGGGATAGGTCCAACGAATTAAATCTGATTTAATTCCCAAGTAGGGATCAATCATTAACTAATAATTGACTATAAATATTTGTTGCATGTATGTTCTAAGGAAGGATCAGTTGAGACTGAGGTTAAAGTGAAGAGATCTATCGGTTGTACTATTAGAAAATTGTACAAGTCATGCATGAGGTCATAGGGAAGGCCTTGAAGGATTGTGTAATCATTAATTGGGAATTTCCTAATTAATAGGGGCTCAATTAGCCCAAAAATTCTTAAGGAAGGCTCGATAGGAAGAGGCAATAAAAATTTTAAATACTTGACCAATTTTTCTTAGATTAAATCCAGATTCGAGCAAGATCAAAGTGAGACAGTTAGCAGAGTGCAGAGGTTTCTTACTGTGAGGAATAACATTGTATTTTTTCATGATCTTGACCATATGAAATATAGAGGTAGAGGCATTTTGAGCGGTTGTTTCCCTAGATACATCTTTTTTTGAGTGATTGATTATCTCTTTCTCTTACTTGTTATGTGATTGTGCGATCGTGTTTTATTTGCGCAAATTGTAGAAGGATCCAGCATATTTTTTTAGTACATTATAATATTATATTGAATCTCGTTGTTAGATTTTATACATGGTATCAGAGTGTCAGGAATCACAATAGAAGATAAGAACATATTTTTTCTTGAACAAGTTCGAATTTGCATATTTATTCTTCGGTATCCAACAACAGATCAAGATGTATTTCAATGGCTTGAGAATCGAATATGCACTCGATGGAAATTAGAATTATATTGCATGGAAGGACAGGATGGAGGTATTTTTGGAGGAAAACAGGTTGAAGGAATCCATAGATACTTATATTTCTAAGCATGCAGTAACAGATGCTAAAAATATTGATGCATGGCAGAAGAAGGTAGCAAAGGCGAGAAGGATATTGTTAGAGGGAGTCTGAGATAATATTATATCAATTCTCCATGGGAAGTTGAATCCATTTGCTATGTGGAAGGCCTTGACAGATTTATTTCAGAATAGTAGTGACCACAAGAAATTGGAGTTGAAGGACAAGCTCAGAAAGATCAAGATGTAGGAGGGCGACATGATACATAAATACTTGTTGAACTTCACTCAATGTCGAGATGAGCTTGGAAGTGTTGGGGTGACTATTTATGATGATGATTTTGTAATCCTAGAACTTCTAGGCCTTCCAAAGAGCTGGCATAGTTACCAAGACTCTGTGAATGGGAGGGATAATTTACCATACTAGGATAATTTGTGGTCTGACTTGTCAATAGAAGAGATAAGGTAGAACACTAGAGATGGCACCTTCGGAAAAAACAAAGAAGAAGATTTTGCATTGGTGGGAAAAGGAAAGAAACCCAAGGAAGAGAAGCCCTAAGGCAAAGAGGGAAATAGAGACTTGTCCAAGATAAAGTGTTTTCATTGTCACGAGCATGGGTACTATGCCTCAAATTTTCCATGGAAAAAGAAAATAAAGGAGCATATAGTTACAATGGGTGAAGTGTTGGCTTCATAGTTAAAGCTTGATTTTACTCTCATTGCATGCATTTACAACACTGTAATGGGATGAATGTGGTATATAGACAGTGGTGCCTCATTTCATATGACGGGGAATAGAGATCTCTTCAGTGACTTGGAGGAGAAGGACCTCTAGCAGAACATAGAGTTTGGAGATGACGGGAGGTATAATGCGACTGACATAGGTACAGTTACCTTTCAGAGGGAGTCTGGTTGCCCTCTCAAACTGGTAGATTTTTTTTATGTTCCAGGACTAAAGAAGAATCTTTTCTCCATAGTGGTATTAAAATATTGTGGTTATGATGTCATATTTAGAAGAGGAAAGGTGTTCCTTAGACACATCGTCATGGGACAGTTGAAACACATCAGTGAAAGAGTCGAGAACATGTATGCTCTAAAGGTCTAAGATGTAAGAAAATATTTGAGGAGAAAATCAGAGGTTAGTGTTTTGGTGGTTGAGAGGGAGCAAAAATGACCTCTTAACGTGCATCCTCAAAAGCAGTCTCAGAAGGTTGTGGAGCAACCACAATTAGAGAAGCAGAGAGGAGACTAAGTGGAGATGCCCACTCAAGTAGAGACCTCCAGTAGGGGGGATTTAAATAGATATGGGTAGAGGGATCACATGTAGCCATAACTCCAAGTGAGAGATGGGGCGACATGCAGACATAATCCCAAGAGAACAAATTTGGGTAGAATCCACTAAGGTGGCATGTCTCATGGATGGAACTTAACTATCAGGAGCCCACAGTACACATTAGCAGGAAGGATCAATAGGATTTATGTAGTCATATTTTAGAATGATAGAAATCAAAGTGACATATGTAAGCTACTACAGCGCAGATCAGAGTTGGAAACACTGAAGAGGGAACATATATAGAGTCGGAAGCAATGGAGGTATTTTAGTAGACAATGCAGTATTCGATAGCAGTTGAAGACTCTAATGATAGATGCATCATATTGATTAAATTTTTTTGGATGTTATTTAGTTTCAGGAGTTTCAGAAGCAATCAACACTAGATAAGTGTTGCATGAAGAACATTCCAAAGGTACCGGATTGGGATATATTGAATTCCTTTCTTGTTGAGAGGGAGTGTTGAAATTTGCAACAAGAAACATTGAAAATGGAAACCATAAATGGAATCTGGAAAATGGCACCCATAAATAGTACCATATGAGGCTTCTGATTTAATTTTCCCTTAATTAAATTGGAATAAAAATTGTAATTTCATCTCATGACAACATGTATTAGTTAACTGAGTCAGGAATACTTAGTTTGATTAGGAAATTAGAGTTGAGGGTCTAAGAGGATGCATGAAAAGGGATTTTATATTTTTATGGGGTCCATATATATTTATTTGTGAGTTGTAATTAGTTAACTAAATTAATTGAGTTAAAATTAGTTTAACTAGTTCTAACTGAGAGCTGAGCGAGTGATAGGTCCAACAAATTAAATATAATTTAATTCGTAAGTAGTGATCAATCAATTAGCTGATAATTCACTATAAATATTTGTTTCATGTCAATTCTAAGGAAGGCCCGGTTGTGACTAAGGTTAAAGGGGAGATATCTATCATTTGTACTATTAGAAAATTGCACAGGTCATGCATGAGGTCATCGGGAAGGCCTTGAAGGATTGCACAATCATTAATTGGTAATTTTCTGATTAATAAGGGCTCAATTAGTCCAATAATATGTAAGGTAGGCTAGGTAGGAAGATGCAATCAAAAGGTTAAATATCTGAATGATTTTTCTTATATTAAAGCCATATTCGAGTAGGATCAACGTGAGACAGTCACCAGAGTGCAGAGGTTTCTCAGTGTCAGGAATAGCATTGCATTTTTTCATGATCTTGACCATATGAAATATAGAGACAGAAGAGTTTTGAGAAGTTTCTTTCCCGAGATACATCTTTTGTTGTGTGATTTATTGTCTCTTTCTCTTACCTTTTATGTGATTATGTGATCGTGTTTTGTTTCCGCACATTGTAGAAGGTTTCAATATCTTTTTTTAGTACATTATGAGATTAGATTAAATCTCGTTGTTATATTTTATGCACTTTCATTAAATAATTAATTAATTTGATTAGTGGTACAGTGTTTCAGTTATTCAATGGTTCAGTACTCAATGATTTGAGATCTGTACGTAGGTTTTATGAAGAGGAAACATGCATATACATGAGTTTTCTTCAGAACAGTTGTGTATATATTTTTAATTCAATTTGATCAGGTTTTGCAATGACTACATATTTTATATGATGATTGTATGGTATCCAACCATCTGATTAATCATTGAATGGTTTATTGGTTAATGTGTGATAGTGTTATTTGGTATTTGTATTGATTTGATCTAGTTGTAGTGGCTGAAATTTAATTAAGTGATTGGCTAGCTTCAATATTATGTGATTTGATGTTTAGTGATTCAATTGGCTTACATTGCTTCAGTGATTTAGTATTCAATTTGGTGTATTAGTTTGGGCTTATGGTTGGCATGGGTGAGTGTGAAAATTTGATGAAAGTTGTACTGCAGATTTTGATGATTGGTTGATAGGTGGATCCAGTATGAAATATTATGAAATGTGGTCCACAAGGTGTTGACGGTTGGGGCCTTCAGTGAGGGGGTACGTTCTCCCTATCGATGGGAGTCGGTAAACAATATCGGGGGGTTGTAGCTCCCTTCCAATGGGTGTTGGAGAATGAGTAGAGGTTGTAACCTCTTGCATGTGGGTTCCTACGTACCCGTAACATTCTGCACTAGTACAATACTGTAATAATTTTCTTTATAATAAAATAAGAACACAAAAAAATGACAACAGTGGTGGTTTTCTCCCATATTGGTTTTCCACCTAAAATCCCATTGTCCTTATGTTATTGATGTGTTTCTCATGTTAACCTACATTTTACTATTGATGGTTACTGCATAATAAATGGATAGTGAAATAATGTTGCACTGGATAAAGTTAAATATTTGATGGAACATATGAAAAATTATTTATCTAGATATACACGATTTTCATTCACTAAAGTTATGTACACATGTGGGTTGATTGAATAATAGTAGAGTATGAAATTCATAATTTGAAACTGAAGTTTAAATGAATTAAAAATACTAATTCACCGCCCGCCGCGCCCCCCCCCCGCCCCCCCCTTGTCATTATTTTTTGTAACAATTGGTATCCGATTAGGTCCCTCGAAAGAAGCTTGGTTGCTTAAACGGAGATCTATCAAGATGAGCAGTCAAGAGGGAGTAACTTCCACCAAGTCACCTTTTTTTAATGGAACTAGCTTTATGATTTGGAAGGGCAGAAAGAGATCATATTTGTAGGCACTAGGAGCTGATGTATGTGCAATTGTTGAAGGTAGATATCAATATCCAACCTCTATTCCCACATATTATTCGAGAAAGAAACTGAATGAGAACAATGCAAAGGTTGTAAATGATATCTTATGAGGATTGGTTGAATCTGAGTTTGTGAAAGTCATGCAGTTGAGCAATGCAAAGGCAATATGGGATAAGCTTATTCAAAGCCTCAAAGGTGACTCTAAGGTAAAAAGTGCTAAACTCCAATCATATAGAATTCAATATGATTCTCTTATAATGCATGATGATGAAAGCATTGCAATTTTTTTCCTTAGATTAGACAACATTGTTAACACAATAAAAGGTCTTGGTGACGAAATAAAGGATATTATTATTTTTTTAAATAGTTTGAGATCACTAACCCTAGAGTTCAATTCCAAAGTATTTTTCATTGAATAAATGTGGGATTTAAAGAATCTTACCATTTTAAAAATCCATGGGATCTTGACATCTTATGAGATGAGAAAAAAGGATACATCAAGTGTTAGAGAAACATCATTCAAAGCCATGAAAAAGGAAAATAAAATGAAGAGCCTAAAGATACAAGTTACATTTCAGATAGGATACATCAAGTGTTAGAGAAGCAGTATTAAAAGCCATGAAAAAAGGAAAAGAAAAGGAAGAGACTAATGATACAAGTTACATTTTAGATGAAGAAGAAGTGAAATTTTGTGAAGAGACTCCAAATAAGAACTAGTAGGTTCAAAGGTAAACTTCTTTTTAATTTTTTTTCTTGTTACTAAGTGTCCTTATAAATAAAATCACAAAAAAAGAAAAATGTTTCAAATAATAATGTAAAAAGAGGTTTTACTAGCAAGAAAATTTTTATGCACATGAAGATAGTGAATATTATTACACTAAAGAGGATGATGAATTAGATCAAGATTACCAATTACTTATGGAATTTGAAAAATAATGTGTATATTATTCTGATATTTATGATGAATATGTGGATTCTCTAGAAGAAATCAATAGACTCAAGGTCATAAACAATAATCAAGAAAAATAAATCAACATGTATAAAGAAAAAAACCTAGTTGAAGAAATAACCCAGCTAAATATCTATCTAGAAGAGGCTAAATTAGTAGAAGAAACTTTGAATAAAAAGGTCCAAGAAAAGGAAAAACACTGTGAAAAATTAGAACTTGAAATTGTGGAACTAAGAAAGGAATTTGAGAAAATAAAGGCTCTAAATCTTAGATTTGCTAAGGGATCTGAAACTTTAGAATAAATCATTAAGTCTTAGCACTCTCCTCTAATCAAGATAGGTCTTGGATACAATCCAAATGGTGAAACATTAGATCCATGAAATCCTATGAAATAGGAAGAAACAATTATACAAATGTTGTAATAGAAAGCGATCATCAGCATAGTAGGACTCAAAAAACTTAAGGAAGGGGCGAGTGATACTCAAGAAAGAAAACATTTCCATGAAAAAATGTCAAGATACTCAAGAAGGTATTATACTCCCAGGTATTCTTACTTCAATGGTCAATGCTTCACTTGTCATAGCTTTGATCACAAAGTCGTGCATTGTGTTGCTTATAAAACGACTATGACTAGAGAAGAAAGAAATAAACATAATGCAAATATATCAAATAATTCTTTTTATAATTATTTCTCCCCTCTTCATAATGAATTTGAATGTTCTCTTTTCAATAATTTTTTTCATGAGGAAATTAAATGCAAAAGCAAGATGAATTCATCTTATCAACATGAGCAGAATTTAGAACCTCCCAAGGTATGGAAAAAGAAAATTACTTCCTCTCAAAATTCTGGTCTAGCATTATATGCAGGAGATCAAGAGAATTTATGGTACATTTATAAAAATTGTTCAAAGCATATGATAGGTGGTAGAGATAGGTTTGCTTCTTTCAATTAAATTAAGAAAGAAAATAATCTGACTTTTGGTAATAATTCACCTATTACTATTAAAGGAAAAGTATTTGTGGTATTGAAAGAAAAGGTCAAAGATGAAAATGGATTATTTGGTGATGGAATAACACCAAATTTGTTAAGTGTTATTCAAATTTTGTGATCAGGGGCGTGAATTTACTTTTAGGTCAAGGAATTGCTTGGTAAGAAATTCGGATACAAGTATGAATATAATCAAAGGAACCATAACCCTAGACAATGTCTATATCCTATAAGGTGGCAACTAGCACTTATTTTTGAGAAAATATAAAGAAAATTGCATATGGCACAAAATATTGAGACACATCAACTTTTATCACCTATAAAAATCAAGCAAGAAGTGAGTATTTCGTTATATTATAGACATTTCTCCACCTAAAAATAGTATCTGCAAATCATGCCAATTCAATAAGTGATCCATAGTTTAGTCCAAAGCTAAATAATGCACTTTAGCTAAACCCCTTGAACTTGAACATATTTATTTATGTGTACCTATGATAAATATGTCTCCTCGTGGTGATAAATACTTCATGTTATTAATTGATGACTTTAAAAGAATGTGTTGGGTCAGTTTACTAAAGTATAAAGATGAAGTATTTGAAAATTTTAAATATTCAAGGCTATGGTGGAAAACAAATTGGAATTAAAGATAAAATGCCTTAGATATGATAAAGGAGGAGAGTTTATATCAAATTATTTTTTCAATTTTTTTGAGAAGCGTGGCACAAAACGCAATTTTCCATTCCTAGAATTTCTCAATGAAATGGAGTGGAAGAAATAATGAACAAAATAGTTCAACAAATGGCATGTGACATGCTTGATGAGCTAGGAACACTTGACACCTTTTAGGGAGAAGTAGTACATGAAATTGTCGATATACTCAACAAGTCCCATGCTCAAATAAACAATGATAAAACTCCATATGGACTCTGGTATGGAAAACCTACAACTTTTAAACACATTGAAATATTTGGACGAAAATGTTTTATAAATAAAAATGATGATAAGCTTGGAAAATTTGAATCTAGATCTGATAAAGGAATCCTTATTAGATACTCTTCCAGAATTAAAGGATATAAATGTTATAATAAGAGGCTCCAAAATATTATTTTTTGGGTGTGGAGCCTGATTATCTTATTTATTTTGTATCACAATGTTGGACCCCTATCCTTAATGGGGCAACAACGCCACCCATAATTAAATGTTGCCTGAGGGGTCTAGAAAGGGGGGGCAACTATGAATTTATGGAGACCCCTCCCCCCCCCCCCTATTGGGGGTTTTTGAGGGCAGCACCCCCAAAGCTAGAAAGAGATCTAAAATTTCCTTGTAAAAGTATTGTAATTTCTAGTCAATCTGGGTCATTCATTAGGTGGATGATTTGATGGTAGAAGTTATGTTTAATTTAGGGTTTTTTCCCTAGAAGGCAACCCCTCGTTTTGTTTGAGAGTATTGTATTGCGCCTGTGTATTGTATTTGTATTATCAGAGCGAGAAACAGATAGGGAGACTATGAGAGAGAATGGAGAATATTACAGTAGATCTGTTGTAGGTTGTGTCCCTTCATTTTGCTGGATAATATAAAGGAATGACTAGTTGTTCGGGGTGGACGTAGCCCAAATTAGGTGAACCACGTATACCTATGTCTCTCTAGTTTTATGTGTTTTGTGTGTTTTTGTTTTCCGCATATTTTATGTGTTGCATTTCTCAGTAATATATACTTTTCTTGCATTATTGAGAGTATATATGTTGTGATTAATGAAGCATCCACAAGTACCAAAAGAGAAGTACAGTTAGATGATGAAAAACATTCTACTAAGATCCAAGAAGTTGTAGGAGAAGAAGAAAGAGAAGAATGAGAGGAAGGAAATGAAAATGTAAGCCGACAGAAAAGACCCCATCATGGTATGTTCAGGAAAAAAAAACTTCATTCTCAAATTTTAGGTGATAAAGAAGTTGCAATACAGACTAGAAGAACTTTTATTGGATCAAATATCATTTTTTGGGATTCAATTGCATTAAGTAAGTCATTCATCTATGACTATTTATTGGATCATCTAGTCACTTATCCTTATTATCCACGATTGAACCTCAAAATGTGAATCAAGAAAGTAAAGATGAATGTTGGGTTAAGGAAATGAATGAAGAAATTTATCAAATGGAAAAGAATCATACATGGGAACTTGTACCAAGGCCTCATAATAAAAATATAATTGGGACAAAATGGGTATCTAAAAACAAATTGAATGAAATTCATAAGTAATTAGGAACGAATAAGGACTTTTATGCAAAGGTTATGCTAAAAAAGAAGGAATATTTTTTGAAGAAACATTTGCACATGTAGCTAGACATGAATACATAATGATGTTCCTTGCATTTTCCATATTTCGTAACCTCAAGGTATACCAAATGGATTTTGAATTTTCATTTCTAAATGGGGACCTAGAAAAATAATTTTATATTGAACAACCTGAAGGATTCATAAGAAGGCATTGTATGGGTTAAAATAGCCTCCTTATGCATGGTATTATCATCTTTATAGGTATCTTTAGGAAGGGTTCAATAAAGGATCTGAAAATATAAATTTATATATCAAATTTGACAAAGACAAACTACTAGTATTAGTGGTTTATGTTGATGACATCATCTTCAGAAGCAATGTTGAACCTATGAGTCAAGGATTTTCTTTATCCATGCAATAGGAATTTGAAATTTCTTTACTTGGTGATCTAACATTATTTCTTGGTCTTCAGGTTCATCAAAATAAGGATGGTATATTCCTTTCTCCAATCAAGTATCTCACGCAGATCATGAAGAAATATGGATTAGAATATTACAAACTTGTATACACACCTATGTTGATAGAATGAACTCTTAGCTAAGATTATGACTCTCCTCATAATACAGATCTATGATTGGCATCTTACTTTATCTTACCGATTCAAGACCATAAATTATGCATGAATTTGGCATAGTCGGATGATTCCAAGAAAATCCTAAGAAAAAACATCTCAAATTTGTCAAAAGGATATTCCATTATCTCCAAAAAACTCAAGATCTTGGACTATGGTATCCCAAAAACACATATTTTTCACTTCATGCATTCAAAAATATAGTCTGGAAAAGTGGAATTGATGACTGCAAAAGTACTAGTGTAGGAGCATTCTATTTGGGACCTTGTTTAGTTTCTTGGTTTAGTAAGAAACAATTTTTTTCCTCTTCTTGAATCACTTGTAGCCTTCACTCTTAGCCAAGTATCCAAAAAATATACCCTCATCAAATTTATAGTAAAATTTTCCAAGATATTTATCATTTATCTTGATATAACATCTGCTCTTGAATACTTTGAATTGTTTCATTGATGTTGGTATCCCTTTACATAATTCATAGGGATTCTTATCATTATTAGGCCTAAACTATGTCTTGTTTTCTAGATAAATAGTTGCTTGTGTTTCTTCTCCCCAAAAGGTGTGTGGTGTTGGGCCATGAAAAACGTACATTTTACCCTCATGATTAGCTCAGTTTATTACTAAATTTCATATGTTTACCTTCACTTTGGAAATAAATCTAGAAGAATTAATTGTAAACAAAGGGTAAAACTAATTATCAACCAAATATGTGATTATTGGCATAAAAATGAAATTTCGTTTTTTTTATCTGCAGGAAATTTTAACCAAATAACTGTTGTTCAAATGACTAAGCAGCAACGGCCAAGAAAAAGAAAATATCGTATCATTTTCATGAAAACCAACGAAATATTAGGAGAATCACGACTATTTCATAATGTAATCTAGTAGACAGCTGAGAAATCCTCAGGATATCCTAATCCCGAGGATTCACTATTATCCATTTTTTTTTCCATAAGTTATAAAAGACCGATAGGTGAAATAGAATGGGAGACTTTTTACACGTATGTTGTAATTTTATATTATTCACATTTCTTCATAACAGATTTTTCGCACTCAATGATGTTGTACCTTTAATATTGAATTTAATGAAAGAGATAGTGATTCATTCATAATGTTCTCCTGAATATCTTCTAGCAGAGACTTCTGGAGGCTCTGGGCCTAGCCACTAGGATCTCTACTGCTTCTCTATGTTATTTTCTTATTTTCCCTTTCTGTAATTAATCATTTCCATGTTTCATAGAATTTCAATTGATTTAATTATCATGAGCATTGACTGGCTTTCATTTCCATTGATTTGAATTCTTAATCACTTTTACTTTCCGCATGAATTTTATTCTTTCATTTACCTAAGTTATTCAATCGTTTTGATTGTTGTTCATTGAGTGATGTTATTTGGTTAATCAGTCATTGATAATTTCAATTACAGAGCATGAATAAGTTACTCATTGTTCAATTGTTGCATTATTCCCTTTCTGATTAAATTGATTTCCATAGATATTGATTAGTGATTCTGGTTAAGTGTGAATCATGTAATTC
Source organism: Pinus albicaulis (assembly GCA_034641835.2). NCBI lineage: Eukaryota > Viridiplantae > Streptophyta > Pinopsida > Pinales > Pinaceae > Pinus > Pinus albicaulis. The sequence continues at coordinate 988,921,915 of CM076577.1, read as the reverse complement.
TTGCATTTCGGTTTGCTTCCTATATAGAATAAGTCAGAATTAAGTTAAGTTGATTGATTAAAGTTATTTCATGATTACCTTCAGAATTGTTTTAATTGAACTTCAAGAATTATTTTTTACTTGTAGCGATTTAGAATTGTTAACCTATAATTTCACTTGCATAAAATTTGTTGAACACTCTTGAAATAAACAGACTTACCCTGGGTTGAGAATTAATGTAGGTATTAGGATTTCTTTTAAATAGTCATCTTAATGCACCAAAATTTTGGTAGCATTGTCTGGGAGAGTGTTTACAAGTGATGTATTTTCATTTTCTTTTGTTGTAGAAGAATTTGGTATTGAAAATAGAAGTTAATAACCTACATGCCAGCAAGTAAAACGCTCCCCCATTAGCCCGCTTTTCAGCAAAAACATAGAGGATAAATAGGAATAGGTGTTTTTTTATGAACGAATAGTAAGAAAAATATAGAAATAAATCTGAACCCGCCATCCAAATCCATGAAACCAAAGGGACCAGTGACCCCTGGAAGAAAAAATTTCATAGATGAAATCATAGAAAGGCTGAATCGCAGGCATCCGTAGGACCCAAAACCATTTCCGAAAAAATTCCTACTATAATCCCTCAAGTAGCAAGCTCACTCTCTACAACTCACATTGATATGCATATCGAAACAAAAGGGTATGAACAAAGCTTTCAGGTCACAAAACATTTGAGTCCTGACCCTTCACAATAGAGAAATTCTTGCAACTTGCAAGAAGGAGAGGGAGAAACCAGTGGTGCTGTAAAAAAAAACATATAATATCCAGAACCTGGATCTCCTGAATCTTGTTTGAAGGAAGATGCCCAACATCCCAGATCGTGGTAGTACTATAAGACATTTTCCAAATCTGTCTTCTAGTCCTGTCTGAATTAATTTCTCAGACCAGGAAATTTCTGAAGGTTATTGGCACATATTTGACTAGATGGTGCACAATCAACCCAGGGACAAACATCAACATTGGAGTATCCTATTGTGGACCTAGTCATTAATGCCCCCATGAAATATATTCTGTTGCAAAACATCCCTACTTTCCATGGATTAACTTCGGAAGATCTAGATGATTTCTTTTTTGAATTTGACATTTTGTGTAGGGGATATGATTACACCACTGACCCTCAAAAACTAAAACGGTTTCCCTCTACATTAAAGAGACCCTCTTTGCATTGGTTTATGGGGCTCGGTGGAGGGACTATTAATTCCTGGGATCAAATTAAAAACACTTTCCTTGCTAAATATCAAGATTACTACAGGACTAAATAATTAAAAGATGAAATCTTCAACATGACTCCAAACTATAATGAAAAACTAGAAGAATATGTTGAACGATTTCAATATAATCTACAAAGGTATCCTTATGTTGCATTATCTAAAGATGTTTTAAAAGTAAATATGATAAAAGGAATGAAACATGAATGGATAGAAACCTTAAATCTAATGGGGAAAGGAGATATCTATCAGGAAAATTATGATGATATTATTTCATTGTGTGTCAGGTGCTCTAGAGGCAGCATGCGCATTAGGCCATTAGGACAGGATTCGACTGCTATGAATAATAGAACTTCAGGCGGTAGTGTAACATGAATAGAAATCGGCAATCTCCTAGAAGATTTCAATACCGATATCCTGGGCACCCTCATAGCAAAATTAGATGTCCTACAGGCCAAGCAGAAATAAGTGTTAGCAAAACAGATCTGGCCAGATTTTTCCCATGCTGTCGAAAGAAGCACAACTAGTGGAAATTCCCATTGGACATGGTCCAAACATGCGCCATATGCACTAACGACCATGCCACTGAACAATACCCGTCACTCCCAAGATTGAACACACTCTTCAAGGAATTGGAAGAAGAAACATAACTATTATATTTAATGAATCAACGTCGATAGTGGCAAACCCTATCTTAAGGTATGTCACAAGACCCATCTTATTTCTTTCCTTCTTCGCAATTCAATCAACAACAAAAATATGGAGCAACGTGGCAAGTCCAATCACGTTTTTTCGCTTGGCCATACCAACCATTCTCTATGCCCCCTTGGCCAACTAAATCCTTTCCAAGTAGTGGTTGGCCAAATTCTTCTTTCTCTCCTCCATTTTGGCAGAACAATCCATACTCATCCTAGTGGGTTGCCTCTACTTCACAAAATCCAAACTGGTCCCTCAACCTCAACCCACATTACGAGCTCCATATCCATTACCACATAATTCTTAGCCTCTTATATGTCCTCAACTGCCAGCTCAACCGAATCTAAATCCCAATAATAGATTCGTCCAGCTGATACAAATCATTGAAAATGCAGACCTTGAAATCGAACAAAAATAATGTAGTGAACTTAGGCTGAGATCAGGATGCGTTATTGACCCTGGGGAACATGCAAACTTGCAACAAGACAAATTAGAACCCCCAAATATAATCAATCCATCAATGGTGATCAACACAGAAATAAAATAGGGAGAAGACACAGTTGAAAAAGAATATCCTGGAAAAATTATCAATACTTCTCCCCCATTCCCTAAAATATTAGTGATATCAAAACCAATTACCTGTCCATATTTTGGTCTTCTAGGGGAACTTAAAAATATTTGTATTAAAATTCCTCTCCTCCAAGCCATTTAGGATATCCCTATCTATGATAAGGCAATTAAAGAACTATGCACAAAAATTCCTGTGAGGAAAATAAAAACTTCACCAACTGTCCATGTCATAGGGACCCTATCCGATTTACTTTTGGGTAGAGAAACACCAGTAAAATATGCAGATCCACGGATTCCCATAGTTACAGTCCAAATATATGGCTACTCTTTTCTGAACATATTAGTCAACTTGGGCACAATAATTAATATTTTGACTGCGAAAACCTGTGAAACACCTGGTATCATAGGTTTTGGACCAACCACCATCTTGCTGGAACTTGTTGACCAATCAGTTTTTAAACCAGAAGGAACTTTACATGATATCATGGTTTCAGTTAACTCATGGGAGTACTCAGTGGATTTTCTAGTCATTAATCTGAAAATTCGACTACATGGACCACCCTTAATTTTTGGTCGACCTTGATTGGAAATAGCCGACGCTTACATAGGCTATCATACAGGAAATGTGACCATTGCTAAGGGAGATGTTGTAAAAAACCTTGTTCTATATTCCCTGCCAAACCAAGTCTTCCCATTATAAAAATTCATAAACATCTACCCACATATCCAGAAGAAAATATTTGTTCATCACTCATAGTAGCAGAAGTGCTTGAATTCAAAAAATATACTGAAGATGATATAATTAATAATTTTATTAATCAACCATCTACTGCGGAAAATTAAAAATGCCAAATTTTAAGTGCAATTCTTGACAATGAGGCCCAGGAAGATCCTTTAAAATATAATGATGACTAGCACATACGCACAACTGTCGTTCATAATAGCAGACCTGCTGAAATCAAACCGGGAAAAATTTTAAACATCAATGACAATCTAGACAATGACCAATAGCTGAAGCTCATTAAAGTTTTACAAAAATATAAAGGGTAATTTTCTCGGGACTATCCAGGCATGAAGGGCATAGATCCCCAACTGTGTACACATCATATTTACATCGAAAAATATGTTTTTCCCATCAGGAAAACTCAACGAAGATTGAACCCGCACCTTAAAGACATCGTAAAAGAAGAGTTATAGAAGTTGCTGGATGTAAAATTTATTTATCTTATTTCAGATAGTAAATGGGTCTCTCCATTGGTAGTTGTCCCTAAGAAGAATTTCAAGTGGTGAATCTGTGTGGATTACATGGAATTGAATAAATCCATGCAAAAGGACCATTTTTGTCTTCTGTTTATCGATCAAGTCCTTGATACCTTGACAGGAAAGAAATTATTTTCATTTCTTGACGACTTAAGTGGCTATAATCAAATCCAAATTTCCCTTGAAGACCAAGACAAAACTACCTTTACCTGCACATTGGGTACGTTTTCTTACATAGTATTACCTTTCGATTTATGTAATGCCCTAGCTACATTTTAGAGAGCCATACTCAGCATTTTCTCTGATCTGATAAACGAAGGACTTAAGTTTATATGGAATACTTCACCCCATATGGGGTAGATTTTGAACAAGCACTACAAACATTGGAAAAGGTGTTGGAATGATGTATCGCCATGTGGTTATTTTTTAGTAATGAAAAGCGTCACATGATGATGACGGAAGGCGTAATCCTAGGACACTACATTTCTGCGGCTAGAATACAGGTAGATTTGGCAAAGATGGAGGTAATTCTGTTACTAAATACACCTTGTATTCAGATGGATGTACATAGCTTCCTCAGATGTGCAAGATATTATCATAGTTTCATAAATAAATAAATAAAATCAAAAATTGTTTCACCTTTGTATTCTTTAATTGGAAATGTTGAATTTAAATGGTCTGATAAATGTGACACTGATTTTACAAATTTTAATAAGTTAGTCTCAACTGCACTAGTATTGTATGGTCCCAACTGAGAACTACAATTTCATATTTCATCAGACACATTAGATACAGCAATAGGCATTGTTCTCGGTCAAGAAGAGGACAAAAGTCCCTACACTATTTATTATATCAGCAAAAATATCACCCCAGCTGAACTAAATTATATAGTAACAGAAAAGGAATTATTAGTTGTCATATATGCCATAAAAAAATTTATACATTACAACTAGCTATCAATTATTTATGTATACTATTCATTCCGCCATTAGGTACTTAGCTAATAAAACAATTACAAATGGGCAAGTGACTCATTGGTTGTTACTTTTGGAGGAGTTTGAAATCACTATTAAAGATTGTCCAGGAAAGGAGAACCCAGTCATAGGTTTTTTTGTCTCAGGTTCCAAAGATAAATGATCTGCTAGCAGTAGATGACCAGTTTCCTGATGAAAATTTGTTTGTCGTAGCAGTTAAAGCACCATGGTATGCAGATGTAGAAAATTATCTTGCAGTAGGAGAACTTCTCAGGCATTTAACAGAAAAATAAAGGAAGTTGGTTGTCCAGTGAAGCACCTAATTTTCTTGGATTGGTGGATATCTCTTCCACAGAGGGTTTGATATGCACATACGTAGATGCATTTGAGAAGATGAAATTTACAACATCTTAAAGGCCTGCCATGGCAAACCTTGTGTTGGACACTTTGTAGACCACAAAACTGAGCACAAAGTATTACAAATGGGCTATTATTGGCCCACTATTTTTAAATATGCTAAGAAATATGTGCAGGCCTATGATAGCTGCCAAGGATTGGCTACCCTGATCAATCTGATGAAATGACATTACAACCACAATTGGTAATATAACCTTTTGAATGGTATGCATTGGATTTTTTTGGCCCATTCAATCTACCATCAAACCAGAAAGCCTACATACTGGTTACTATAGACTATGTAACCAAGTGGGTTGAAATAGTAGATTTTGCAAGAGCTACAGAAGAAACTATTATTAATTTTCTTTTTGAGATATTTGTGCGGTATGGTTTACCCAGGGAAGTGATAACAAATAGATGGGCATAGTTTATAGGACATAATATTACAACCACTCTACGGAACCACCACATTGTGCATAGAATCACTTCCCTATATCACCCACAGGTGAACGGGCAGGTCGAAAGTACCAGTAAGTTCATTGAATCAATTTTGACCAAGACAGTTTCTACACATCGACGGGACTGGGCTATTAGACTGCCATAGGCCTTATGGGCTTATCGCACAACTTGACGAAATACTACTGGATATTATCTGTACCAAATTATATTTGGAAAGGAATTTATTTTCCTATCAAATTTGAAATAAAGACTCTTAGAACAACTCAAGAAGTGGGACTGGACTTGACAGAGGCTCAAACTAAAAGACTTCAACATATAAATGAATTAGGTGAAGCACATCTACTTGCTCTACAATGTACCAAAATCGTTCAACAAAAATGGGCTAAGTGGCATGATAGCCTTATCAAGAAGAAGACATTTCAGGAAGGATACTGGGCACTCCTCTACGATTCCAAATTTCAAGACTTCCAAGGTAAATTACAAACAATATGGCTTGGCCCATATGAAATTCAAGAAGCTCATAACAATGGCACTCTCACTTTGACCACCATAGATGGGTCTGACTCTTCCTTCTATGTAAATGGACATCGAGTACATATTTATCATAAACCACTCACAAAGGAGTCTTTTTTCCAACAGGTACGTAAAAACCCCGCTATGAAAATTTTAGCTACAAGGAGTAATGACCCGACAACTTTACTTTCATGAAAATATGTTTCCTTTCAGTTTGTAAGTAATGTATATATTTTCTAGCATTTGATTGTAATTTTCTATTTTTAGCTAAGCATCACCCATTATTTTCTTTGTTTTTCATATTTCATTTTGACATTTTTTTGATGTTCAATCAATTGAACAGTTGTTGTTCAGTCGATTGAATAGCTATTGTTCGACCAAATGAACATCCAATTTTTATTTTGTGAGTTTTTGTTGTTCAATTAATTGAACAACTGATGTTCAATCGATTGAACAGTTGTTGTTCGACCAAATGAACAACCAATTTTTCTTTTGTGTGTTTTTGTTTTTCAATCAATAGAATAGTTGTTATTCAATGGATTGAATAACTATTGTTCAACCAAATGAATAGCTAATTTTTCTTTTGTGTGTCTTTGTTGTTCAATCAATTGAACATTTGTTGTTCAATTGATTAAACAATTGTTGTTTGATCAAATGAACAGTCAAATTTTATTTTTCATGTTTCTGTTGTTCAATTAACTGAGCATTTTATGTTCAATCGATTAAACAACTGTTGTTTGATCAAATGAACAGCCAATTTTTCTTTTGTTTGTTTTTCTTATTCAATCAATTGAACAATTTTTTTCCAAATGATTGAACAACTGTTGTTCAATAAAATGAACAGTCAATGTTCCTTTTGTGTGTTTTTGATGTTCAATCAATTGAACAGTTGATGTTCAATCGATTGAACATTTGTTGTTCGATTAAATGAACAGATGCATTTTTATGTAATAAATAGTTGTTCAATAAAATGAAATTTTGCGATTGTTATTTCCATTTAATCATTTTCTTCATACATTTTGTCATGAAAATCATCTTGTTGGATGGGGAATGTGTACCTAGGAAAGAGAAAAACATCGATACTAATAGCATTATGATTTTTTTTTACCTTTGATGTGTATCTTTATTTTCAGACATTCTGATGGTTCATCTATAATCGCTTATTAGATATCTCCTCTTCAGACAAATTATAAATTATTCATTATAAATTTTAAATTTTAAATTATTCATTATAAATTATAAATTATTCATTATAAATTGATGATCCTCTTTGGCATGATGACTTAGGAATAAGGGCATAACTATTATTGGCATTTTTTTGTACTTCTCATACCATCCCTAAATCTTAAGGAGTTAATGAGCCTCCCTCCATTTATGATGAAAAGTAAGAAAATAATATGCATATCTTCTTAGAGAGGATAGGGGGTCTCATCATCAGCTAGCCTACCATGATCATAAGGAGGTAACAAGTGACATTCCCATAATGGCCACCACACTAGGGCAATGACCTTCTAGACAGGTAAGAACTGCCTGAAGGACAGGAGGTCTCATCACGAGCCAGCCTGATCACTTTGTTAAACCCTTGTGAGTGGAATTCTGACTATATGGTTATCACGCCAGTAGAATGGTCTCTCTATAAGAATAAAAAAATTATCGAAGTCCTAAACAGAGGATTTTGGCTCATTTTTGGGTTAAAAAGTAACCATGTTTAGGCTATGGACGCCTACTAGCACTAGTGGCTCTGCTTGTGGTATTGGATTTTCATGATAATAGCCAACTATTCTATATTCCCTTATCTCCTACTAACTCATTCCAAAATATGAATTTACCATTTGAGCAGTGTTATATTTATATTAACCAATATGCATGGTAAACTACACTTTCATATGAATTAAATTAACTATGCCTGATCACTTGATACCAGCAGTTGTTATCATCCCTTACCTATCATGCTTCCATCACATTTTTCCATCAAAGAAAAAATATTTTTCTCATAATAATTATCTCTCCACTTTTCTCCTGTTTTTGGTCATTTCCCCACTATTTTTATGATTAGTGCTGATTTGTCTAATTTCTGCCATAATGTACATTACTCTGATTATTTTTCCACTACATTTATGATCCTCAACATCTTTCCTCTTTTCTACACTCTAAGGGTGTGGACGCCCTTCTCTAATTGGATGGGGAAAGGTGTAAATTATGAGCAAGCATGTGAACTAATTATCTAAATCTGCCAAAACCTATTGATGTGACAAATAAATATAATTGCATTTATATTTTTTTTAAAACAATTTCAAATTATTTCATGCAATATTTGTGTTGTTCCAAATTAAAGAAGTCGTGATAAGTGCATGAAGAAGTGTGAATTCAGTCTTTGAAGCAAAACAACTGTCGATGGGAGATCTATCCACAACGAACCCATAGTACTTAATATCACAGAGCAGGCTTGCATATTATTCAGCACACTAGATAGTTTCCATTTCTAGACAAATTAAAGGGATTTCACATTGAGATAGCACTAGAATTCCTGCAAAACTTGCAAGATGGACACACAATTATAAAGGGAAGAGATATAACAGTGTCAGAAGTTATAATAGTTGAGATGTCTGGAATTTCGGCAGCAGGAACAAGGTGGACTGATAAGCACGTCCTCTTATACGAAGTAGTTACAGTGTTTTAGGACCCAGATGAGCAATTGGTATGCAAAGAAAAATGGATTCACCTTGCGTCTTTGAAGGAACCTTGGCAAGAACAAGTAAACACTGTTCATAATTATATCATGCGTGGTGGACGTCAATATGTGGTAAAACCATGAAAACTCTAACTTCTAGCCATACTCATATAGAAAATTTCAGTTAATTTTCCATTATTTTTTAATTCCTTGTTGCATGACATTTCTAGTTGGGTTAGGAGGGCTAATAATCCACATACAGTTATCATCCATCATGTTCTGATAAAGATGATTATCATTCATGAATTTACTAAGCATCAATTAACTTGGGACAGGTTTGTAAGCCCTATCCTAACCCCACCAAAATAAAACCATGATAAAAGAGAAATTGAGCAACCGAGAATAGAAATATCAGTTCCAAATAAAGAAAAAAAAAGAGGACTTATCCTTTGGCCTTGGGCCTAGTAAAACGAAGATGCTCTAAAAGGTTAAGTTCACGACAAGATACCACAACCTTGGCAGATGAGGTAGGGAAATCCCATACACCTCCTCTAAGCATGCAAGATGATTTCCTACAAGAGTATGAGGAATAAATGGCTCGAGTGTTGAAAAATATGAGTGCATTCTACGAGGAAAGAAATGCCCCTCGGAATTCTGAGGGACATAGTTACCCCTTAGAATAGTTTTCCTCTGCTGGCGGCCACACTGAGATTTTACCTTCTGCCGAAGAATTGCAGGATTCAAGGGATTCAGATCCCTTTGGTAATTAATATTTGGAATAAGAAACCCATATAAAGAGAGATCCTGAAACTGAAAACTAGTCGGGAGATACTGTCTCGTTGGACCAAGATACCGATATAGGCATAACCCCTCTGGTGCCTAAAGAAAAAAATCTCCCACTAGATCATGGCCTACAAATTGGCATAGCTCCTCTTGTGCCTGAAAAATATATTGTTCCCTCTTCTACTAAAAACCTTATAAGGAAGAACAAATCAGATAGGACTAAGTTGAGAAAGTTGCGCAAGAAATACAAGAAATTAAAGAGAACATTCAAGCAATTAAAGGAGGCAGATAAGGCCTGGAAGCCTAAAATAGAAAAAAACACTGTTGAAACCCAAACAAACTTGGAAATAGAGATAGAGGAAACATAGATAGAAGAAACACCTTCTTATACTCCTCTTACAAAAGAAGTTGTTATTTCAAGGCTTAAAAATGAATTGACACAGACCAAGCAGGAGGTTGAAAAATATAAGAAGGAAGTGGTTCCCTTACAGGTGCATTAGGATTTGCTGGAGAAACTCAACAAGCTTTGTGTAGCCAAAGATGAAACTTTTTCCAACCTCCGAGGTGAGCAGGAGAATGTAAAGAAAGCACAAGCTCAGCTTGAGGAAGCCATGAAGAAAACAAATACTATTTTCTCTCTTTACTCACATGTTTTATCTTGCATATCACCTAGTACTAAATATGCCTTGTTCTCATTAGAAAGATATCTATTGTTAAAATTGAAAGACATTAGATCATGGAAGCCTACTAAATTTAAGACCACTACAAAATTTATCTAGTGTTGTTGGGAACAAAATGAGAAGGTTCAGCGCCTCCTATATGAATTGTATTTACACAATTTATTTTTGGAAGATGAGCGAGATAGTAACCCTAGTCCCTTCATTGGGGACATCCAATTTCAATATTTCCTTTCCTTTTCTAATAATTAGATTGAATTTGATAAGGCCTATAACATTTTTCATAAAAGGTAACATGGTTTGGATCTCTAGGTTAGAAGAGAACCCACAAAACCCCTGCATCTCTTCACCCAACATAAGAGATTCATGAAACAGAAATGGGTTGTAGCTAACTTGGGGCCACTCCACAAAGAAATTATACATGTAAGGATAGAGTAATTTTAGGAGATCAGGGAAGACTCTTTGTTGGCAACAAAAGAAAAGATGGCAGGCTTCCACTAACAACGTCAAAAATTAGGAGCCATTTAATTACACGAAATTTAAATCCATTTTTGTTTGTTTTAACACATAAAAAAACATAATTTTATGCATGGGTCCTACATGGATATGGTTCCACTACAAATTTCCTATTATATGGTATCCTCCCAAAGGCTATCACCATGACTATGATCTCCCAAAGGGTCAAGTAAACCATAATTTTGCAAAGATCAAATAGAAACATGGTTTTATATTATATAAGGAGGAATTCTATCCCGATTATTCCTTGAAACTGTTACACCTCAACCATCTCATTGCATGAGGACATGCAACAAGGTAAGCAGGGGAGTATGCTGGGCCATGAAAAAGGTACGTTTTACCCTCGGAACTAGCATGATTTATTACTAACTTTCATATGTTTAACTTCACTTTGGAAATAAATCTAGAAGATTTAATTGTAAACAAGCGGTAATACTAATTATCAACCAACTATGTGATTAATTTCATAAAAACTAACTTTCGTTGTTTTATGTACAGGAAGTTTGAACCAAATAACTAATGTTCAAATGATTGAATAGCAGTGGTCAAGAAAAGGAAAATATTGTATCCTGTTCATGCGAACCAATGAAAGATGAGGAGAATCACGCCTATTTCATAATTCAATCTAATGGACAGCTGTGAAATCCTTAGGATCTCATAATCCTGAGGATTGGCTATTATCCGTTTTGTTTTTCCATAGCTTATAAAATACCGATAGGTGAAATATAACTGGAGACTTTTTATCTGTATGTTGTAATTTTATATTACTCACATTTCTTCATAGAAAAGTTTTCGCACTCAACGATGTTGTACCTTTACTATTTAATTTAATGAAATAGATAGTGGTTCCTTCATAATCGTGTCCTAAATATCTTTTGGTAGAGACTTCTGGAGGCTCTGGGCGTGGTCACTAGGAGCTCTACTACTTTTCTGTGTTATGTTATTATTTTCCCTTTCTGAAATTAATCATTTCCTTGTTTTGTAGAATTGAAATTGATTTAATTATCATTAGCATTGAGTGGTTTGCGTTTCCATTGATTTGAAGTCTTAATCGCTTTTACTTTCTACATGAATTTTATTCTTTCATTTACCTGAGTTATTCAAGTGTTTTGATTTTTTTTCATTATTATTGATGTTATTTGTTTAATTAGTCATTGATAATTTCAATTACAGAGAATTAATAAGTTACTCACTATTGAATTGCTATAGTATTCTCTTTTTTATTAAATAGATTGCCATAGATATTGATTAGTGATTTTGGTTAAGTGTGAATCCTTTAATTGTTTCATTTCTATTTGGTTCCTATACAGAATAAGTCAGAATTATGTTAAGTTGATTCATTAAAGTTATTTCACGATTACCTTCAGAATTTTTTTGATTGAACTTTGAGAATTAGGTTCTAATTCTTGCAGCGATTTATAATTGTTAACCTTTGATTTCACTTGCATAAAATTTGGTGAATACTCTTGAAATAAAAAGACTTACCCCGGGTTGATAATTAATGTAGGTATTAGGTTTTATTTTAAATATTCATCTTATTGCACCAACATGTGGAACCTCCCCTTCATCCATAATTTCTCTGGCCATCTCCTAAATATTCTACTCTTTCTCTCTACTACTCCATTTTTTTTTGGTATTTTGGCTATTGAGTATTTCCTCCTATGCCATGTTCTTCACAAAATTATTCAAACTCTTTGGAGGTGAATACTCCTCCTCTATTTGTTCTTAAGAATTTACTATTTATATCTTTCTCATTTTCAACGCAGGCTTTAAATATCTTAAACTTTTTCAAGGCTTCTAATCTTTCTTTCAACAACATTATCCAAGTGGCCTTGATAAAAATATCAATAAATTTCTTTTATTCTCATGGGTTATTTGTTCTTGTAGGACCGTAGATGTCAATTTGAACCATATCTAGAGGTTTAGAGGATGATAATTCCTTTTTCTTAAACTAAGTCCTTATCTACTTTCCAAATTGATGGGACTTGCATATTGAGCTATCATAATTTAGCAATCTTGGAAATCCTATGACTGCTTATATTTTACTGATCCTTATTAGGCTATCAAAATTTATATGACCAAGTCTTCTATGCCACAACCATGTTTGATTTTTCTTACTTAGGTAGCAGCTTACTCTGAAATCATCAAACACATACACATTGTTGTGATTCCTAACTTCCTTTCCTACAAGATTCCCATTCTTTTCTTTTTGGATCTCATAGTCTTTAGATAAAAAAGTCACATTGTAGCCATTATTACACATTTGACTTACACTGAGAAAATTGTGCTTGAGGCCTTCCAAATATAACACGTTATGGGCCTTGTAATTCTCGTCCAAACTGACTATGTCCTTCCCCTTAGGTTGTGTTGGATCATTATTTCCAATGTTGGCATTCCCTAAATATTTTTATTTCAAAAACATACTGCCTAATGCCATCTCTTTAATAACTACAAAACAATGAAGTAAGCTCATTTTCCAAACTAGAAAATTTGTTTTCCTTATGATCCAACCTCAGGGAAAGGAGAAGACTGTGGCCATGACCTCCAGACAAGGCTCCTCTGTATGAAAAAAAAAGATGGACAAGGTTGTGGAGGAGTACGAGGACATCTTCACCTCACTTGCAAGGGTGCCTCTTACCCCAAGAGTGTTGCTACCAAAAATACAAATCTATCAGCACTTTGTTCTGGATACCAACGAAATCAAGAGGTAGATTCAGGAGCTAAAGTAGAAAGGTCACATATGGCCAAGTTAATCACCTTGTGGGAGCCCGATCATGTTGGTGTAGAAGGATGGGACTTGGATACACTATGTTGACTATCGACCATTGAAAAATATCACTCTCCGAAATAGGTATCTGATCCCACGGATTGATGACCTTGTGGACCAACTCAAGGGGGCCAAATATTTCAACAAGATTGACTTGAAGTTTGGGTATCACTAGGTACCAATCAAAATATCTGATGTGTGGAAGACTGCCTTAAAATTCGAGGGCTTTTTTGAATGGTTGATCATGCCTTTCAGTTTGACAAAGGCTCATGCAACCTTCATGAGGCTAATGGACGACATCTTGCGACCATTCATCAACTCATTTGTGGTGGTATATTTGGATGAAATATTTATCCTCATCAAGAGTTGGTAAAAGCACCTCCACCACATTCGATAGGTCCTCCAAACACTGCGGCTACATAAGTTGTGTGCCAATTTGGATAATTCACTTTTAGCATGACCCGGGTTCAATATCTGGGATACATTATTGATCGAAGGGGGTGCTTGTAGGCCTAGCCAAGATCTAGGTCATTCGTTATTTGCCATCCCAAACCACTCTAATAGAGCTCTGCCACTTTCTATTTCTTTCCAATTTCTACCACAAGTTCATGTTAGGGTTCTCTCATATCACTTGGCCTTTGAGTAGACTAACCAAGGGAGGAGAGAAAGCCAAATTATTTTGGTTTGAATCTCAATAGAAGGCATTCGCAGATTTGAATCATCGCCTTTTCTCTGCACCAATGGTCACATTACCATACTTGCAGTAACCATTTGAGATCGAGACAGATGCCTCTAAATATGTTATTGGGGAAGTACTTACTCAGTAGGGGCATCCAGTGGCATATCACAGTGACACACTTACAAACGCTGTCTGAAGTTATCCCACCCATGAAAAAGAGATGTATTCCATTATTCAGGTACACCTACAATGGAAGCATTACATTTTTGGAAAGGAAATGGTAATCCACACAAATCACTGACCCCTGCAGGTCATACAAATACAAGGGAAGTTGCAAAACAATTACTATCCAAAATTTCCCACATATCTACAACAGTTCCATTTGAACATCAAGTACAAGAAGGAAAGCACCAATAATGTTTCATATTGCCTTAGCCAAACATTGATCATGGCACTAACCATTGTGCTCGACTCTTGTTGGAATGAGGCTTCAGGTTGGTCACATCTCTACAAAAGTGATCTAGAATTTGGCAACACATACTAGAAACTCCTCGAAGGTAAGCAAGTTCCAGATTTTCACCTCCAAGATGCACTATTATGTTTCTTGGGACATATCTGTGTTCCTTCAAGTGAGTGTACCAAGTTTAATTGGTAAGTGTACTACAATCAAGTCGATGGACATTTCGGGGTCAAGAAAATAGTAGCAGTACTGCAAAAATATTTTTATTGGCCAAACCTTCGACATGATGTCAGGATTAGGGGAATTTTGAGGTCTAAAATAGGCCTCCTAAGAAAAATGTACAAAAAAAATAAAATTTATAAGAACCAATAGGATTCAAGATGATGATGTCAACCATGGGGGATGATTCACCATTTTTTAAGTAAAAGGGTAAAAAGATTAAAAAATAATAAAATAATAAAACTACTTTTTAAATGTGTATTTTCAACTTATCTCCCAATTTTTTTACTCAAATTTCGAGTGGGAGTACTCGTTGGATGGAAAATTTAATTCCCCATCCAAGGAGTACCCATGTTGCATACTTTCGATGGACCCTACTACACGACAAATGAGAAATACATTAAAAAAAATCTGATTACAATCACTTTTTTAATGTATTTCTCATTTTTTGTGTAGCGGGACCCATCGAAAGTATGCAACATGGGTAATCCTTGGAAGAGGAATTAAATTTTCCATCCAATGAGTACTCCCGCTCAAAATTTAAGTAAAAAATTTGGGAGATAAGTTGAAACTATGAGTTGAAAAAGTAGTTTTTTCTTTTTCCCTCTAAAATTTGATGATGTAATCAAATCTTGTTTCATTATTTACACTATTATTTTATAATGTCCTTAGGAGGCCCATTTTAGACCTCAAAATTACCCTAAAGGGAAGTACATCAGATCTTGCACTTCTTGTGCCATTTCCAAACTAACAATCAAGAAGTAAGGCCTATACACTCTACTGCCTACCCCTAGTCGACCTTGGGAATCCATCTCCATGGATTACATGTCGAGCCTTCCTTCTACCACGCATGGAAATGACTGTGTTTTTTTCGTCATCGACAGATTCTCTAAGATGGACATTATGGTGGCTTGCAAGAAGAATATCACAACAGAATCCACTATAAAACTCTTCTTTGAAAGAGAGTGGATACACATTGGCATCCCACAATCCATTATCTCAGATCAAGACAACAAGTTACTCAGTACATTTTGGTCAAGTCTCTAGTCAATGTTGGACACCAAGCTCACTAAGTGTACAACTTTGCACACCCAAACAGAGGTCGTCAACAGGATGACCGTACACATTATGTGCATGTACAACTCAAAGTATCCATGCACATGGGACGAAAGCATCCCATATGTCTAGCACAGCTATAAATAGGTCCTCCACAACCAAACTAACCACATCCATTTCAGGTAAGCTTCAGATTCCAGCCACTATATCCCATTGATGTGGCCATACCATTTGCAACTGCTCAAGAAGATTTGTCTCATGTCCAATCTAAAGCCGAAAAGGAGAACAGCTTCATTGAGCGCATTTAGCACATCCACCAATAGGTCCATGATAAATTGGACAGAGCCAATTCTAAGTAAAAGTAATGACATGATCAACATTGGGTGCCACACAAGTTCCAAGTGGGCAACAAATTTTGGCTACATTTGCAGAAGGAACGCCTCGTTGGGCTCCATCGCAAGCTTCGCCCACTCCGATATGGGCCATACACCATCACCAAGGTTCTAGGGGACAATGCTTTTGAGCTCAATATTACACCATTCCTTAGTCTGCACCCATTGTTCAATGTGGACCGCCTTCAACCCTACTTTCCATCATTGTTGGACACATCCGATATTGAAAAACAACTCACACCCACAAATTTAAACCTAGACTACATGGAACAGGCCAGTAATAATCAGATCATGGACACAGATATCAAGAACACCCACCAGTAGATGATCCATATATATCGAGTTTTCAAATTAGGCCAATTCCTTTACCATGGCAAGTGGTTCACCAGGGACCAGATTCAATAGAAATTTCCTCACCTCATGGAGGCTTTACACACAATGGGGACCATTGCTTCCTAAGGGGGGAGGAATGATCCAGGTGGATATTGGTGGTCACCCACATATTCCACCTATACCTCCAGTCGATTTCATCATTTTCCTTGTTTCTAGAAGCATTTACTATTTTTGACAATTTTTTCAGGTCCTAAACTTTCAAAGCAGTTTTGACCCCCTAAACAGCCTTTTTTTTAGGTCTGCAGTAGGCCCATTGTAGTAGGAAAATGCTTGTAGAAAAACCTAAGTAATCATAGAGATATTTCTGATGATATATCGCATGTGCCAAATAAATATAATATGAACAAGTTACGATCCTGAGAAGTTAGTTTACCAACTAACCCCAACGGGGCCCGCAAACTCTCAGCGTTCCATCTACTAGGGCTATGGTTTTGGTTTTTTATGGTTTTTCCATGTTGTTCAATAATAAAAGGTTCCTTGATCCTAATTGTAACATATTTCAGAGGAATTTAACCACCACATATTTCCTCAGAGATAAGCTATGATCAACTGAGCTAGTTTATTTCCATTTTGTCTGCAATATTGTTTCAGTTATATGATATTAATGAAATGAAATTTTATTTATGATGCATATTTGAATTTAATTTTTTTATGTATTTTATTGTGTTCTTGCATAAGTCTAGATCAATTATTTCCTAAATATTTTGCAAATGAATCCCCTAACTGGAACAAATGTGCTCCACCAACTCCATTAACCAAACTCTGTGAGTTAGTACATTGTAGTGTCAGTAGCCTTAACTCTGCACAAGTTTCCTCCTTGTGGATCTATGGTCAATTCCACAATTTACAGGAGTTAGCATTAGGTTCTAATTCTAGCCCCAAATCTCTATATCTACCAAATCTAATTAATTCCTCCAAGTATGTCATTTATGCCAAAACAATTGCCAACTCATTCAATCCCACTAGTGCATATCCCTTTGTGATTTATATTTGACCCAAAGGCGATATGATAAAACACTAGTACAAATGGGGCCAAAATATTACGGCTATTAGTTGGATATACGACATATTGGAATCATCTATCTGATACATTGGTTCTTATCAAATCATTGTTAGAATTTTGTTGAATATTCAACATTTCAATTACCGATGGATATGTGAAAGTATAGATGTCAATTATCTAACAAATAAAAAGGATGAAATAGTCATTAAAAAATCAATGTTTATAAGTCATTTTTTCAATGCTACAAATATTTGAACATTCGAAAGATATAACATCGAATATCGGGAAGGTCGTGCACTAGTTTGCAGTCAAATATTCAACACATAGGTCATTTTTTTTTATGGAACAAACCAATGTTGAGGTGTTGGGTAATCGACAGCATAAGTAAATAGTGTGATATAATTTTCTTCTCTCTAACACTTTCAAGCTAATATTTAAGCATCGGATATATGATGGATAGGATTTATATCCAATGGGATTTTTAAGGTACTAATGCTTCCATCCTTCGATTTGGTCATCGAGTATCCCATGTGTATTGAGACTAAAAGTTTTCGAATACTCAACCACTTTCCTTTGTCTTCGAATATTTGATGGATATGTGCATTTAAAAAAATATATATAATACACAGTATTTTTTTGAAGACTATATGAAGTGACATTACTTTGTGGTTGTCTTCCATTTCGACTCAACTTTGTTGTCTCTTTCTCTCCTCCCTTGTGGCTTTGGCTCATTTTGTCTCAAGTTCATTGTATTTTTCTTTCTCTACATGGAGAGTGAGGAATAAGTGAAGTGTAAACTCAAAGATATTATGCAGAAAAAAAGGAAAGGTGTAAGGATCGATCCCTGACATGTAAGCATTATATCATCTTAATTTTATCCCACTCGATTGGTTGTTTTATGAAATATTGTAGGGTTCTATAACTAATGAATATTTGATGGATTATGGGTGTTTATTCATGGTATATTATTTGGTTCCCTGAAATTGGTTGAAACAATTCAAATTGGGAGGTGTTTTACGACCCTATGCCAAGGGGGCTCTGAGCTACATACATCTAACTGGGCCTGGGAAGGATATGCAGAGGGGTACAAGGTAGCGACCATGGATAGTCTCGTCTCACTATCATATAGCTTCATTGCTTCTTCTTCTGTTATTTTGACTTGGTCATTTCCATTTACTTTTGTATGTGCACACATACACACACAAAAAAATTGAAAGAGCAATGGGGTTGAGCCAACCATTAAAACAAATTCAAACATCTGACTTAAGAGATGCTCTCAATTTTCTCAACGTAGGTCCTGAAGCACATCCATATGATGTATGTAACGTAGATGACATTGATGATATCAGTGAAGTAGATGACAAGGAATAGTTAAATGTGATACTAACATGTTATATTGGAAAACCTTTTTCGTTCGTGGTTGAAAATTCTATATATAGTGGCATGGCATCCACTCTACCTTCTAGGCGTAGGGTATTGTACACACATTGTTCCATCATAATTAAACCAGTTGCAATTAGTTATTTCCATCACTATAGAGAATAAATACATACATATCTATTCTCTATCAAAATCACAATTCCTCTCCCTCTTAAATATTTTTGATATTACAAGATAATGGACACTAAAAATTTCATTTCCAGAGGGTCATTTCTAGCACTAACACCAATACACCTCATATAGTGAAACCACATTATAATTACGTTTGGCCATCTATCAATAAGTTGTTGAACTGCTCACAACTCATGTTCCTTGACTAGAATTCATTTTTTTGGTTGCACTACATTTCTCCATATTTCTCTATAGGAGGGTGTATAAATTTTTACATATAGAGAAAGGAGAATTGATCACAATTTGTTTAGTAAAAATACAATGCAATAGGGAAGTTATATACTCATTTATATTTAACCATTCCAATCGAAAACTTCTCTCAACTGAATAGAATATTCTAACGAATCTCTTTGATCCAATTATTCTAAAAGAGAAGGGAATTCACTTATATATGTAATAGGGACTTTCCTCTCGAAATAATTATTTGCCCTAAATCATCTATAAGATCCCTCAACATTGTGACCTTCTTGTAGAATTATAATTATTCTAAAATGGGGGAAACCTTTAATCATGGGAAATGCATTGATCCCTTCAGGATCTTCCAACACCCCGAGATGGTGGAAATTTTTTAGAGATACCACTGGATAGATTATTTTAACAAATTAAGAGGATATAATGGTAGCTAGGAATTTTTCTATGAATTTTCAAAAAAATTGAAAAAATAGATTTGAGATTGTTGTTAAGGGGGCTTGAAATTTTTGTGACTAAAGGCATTATTATTAAGGTATCTAGGATGAGGTATCATATCATATTTTAAAATTACATCTCTTGTGAAGGAAGGATAAGTATAATTTATTTTTATCAATTAGGAATCATATACCAACTAGACACCAACCACACTTATAACCTATAGAGACCATAAATGTGTCATACTTCCTCCTACAATCCATAAATGGAATGATTTCCAAGGAAAACAAGGGGGTAAATATGAGTTCTTATCCCATCATGGACTCATTCAACTAGTGGATTTCCACACTTTGGATAAGTTGGATCACATCTTATTTTTGTTTGATTTTGGGCTTATATGTTTTTCCTCTCTCTTTCCTTCCGACATCAAGGGAATAAATAACAACCTATTTTTGTGTAAACTCTAATAGGCTCTATGTCTATATATATTATTGAAAAATGCAGCAAGAAATTCTTAATTTGATTTTTACTTGATTAAATTGAGAAAAATCAAATTTACACATCAGCAGACACCTTGGATGCAGTTAACTGAGGTGACATGGCTCTTGTCACTAAGTTACCTCAGAAAATTTGAGTTAGAGGAGTTAGAGTTCATTTAAGCATGTGTGATTGCTAATTTGTAGCAATCAAGGTTAGTTATTTCAAGTTGTTTTCAAAGAAATTAGTTCTAACTATTGGAGGAACTAGTGGAAGGTCAGTAAAGCAGTGGGACTTCAGTCAAACTCAATGATCATCCAATTAACTAAGAAATTAGCCAAAAATAGCTAGTGCATGTATAGAATTAAATTTCCCTAGTTGTGATGGATATTCCAATCCAGTGTAACATCACTTGTAGACTAGTCTTGAGTGTATATGTGTTGCACACAGTCATATGATCAACCTAGGGAATTGCACAATCCATTTTAAAGGAATTCCTAAATAATAGGGGCCTAATTTCTCAAGGAAATGTGTAATGAAATAGAGGCTCAAGAAGAGGCAGAAATTGACTAAGTATGCATAAAAGCTTCTTAGTGAGGAGAGAGATAGGTTATTCACTTGCAGGTTGTGCTCAGTTGAGAAAATAAATTGTAATACATATCTATTCATCATATTAATGCAAGCAGACATTGGGGTTTTCTAGCATATTTCTTTCCCCAGAGAATAAAAAAATAAAAAAATATTGTGTGCATGTGTGTTATTTTACATTGCATGTTTATGATTGATGTTCTAAATTATGAATTTAATTCTGCAGAGAAATATAGTAGGTTTGTGTCTTATTATTTTGATTAAAATTTCATGATAAGTTGCAAATATACATCATAATTTATACATGGTATTAGAGCATGATTCATATTAGAGCACTAATTTCAAATTTTCTTCTCAAGATAATTTAATTTGCAGTTTAGTGCACCGGGATCTCTTCAGACCTAAGAAGATGGCCTTCAACGAGTTGAGGCTAGAGTATGCCTTGGAAGGTAGCTCTAATTTCATCACATGGAGGAGGTATCTATAGAAATTAATTTGTATAATTTAAATTGCTCATGAAACTTACTAAATCACAAGACTCGGAGCTACTCTACTAATTTGCAGAAGTTATTTCACCATATACAACACAAATTATAGACATGCAAAAGGAAACATAACACATGCACGGATTTTTATGTAGGGTAAATTAACTCCTCAAAACGCCTTCCTATTTGTATTGAATTAATCAGAAAATAGATTTAAAATAAATATGCTTCCTCAATCCTGAGCACAACCTACAAGTGTATAGTCTATCCCTTTTCCTGGCTGACTAAACCTAGCCGACACTTAGCAAACTTTTTAATCCTCCAAGATCATATTTCCTTGCACTATTCCTTGAGAAATTAGGCCCTTATTAAATAGGAAATTTATCTCATTCATTGTGAAATTACAAGGTATGGTCCACCTGACCTCATGCAACATATGTACACTCAACTAGTTTACCACTCCTAGTTAACTGCCTTGAAAACTCCACCACAACTAGACAACTTGAATTATTTTCATGCATGAGCTAATTATTAGTTGATTTATTAGTTGAATAGGTGATATTTGAGTTAGACCGATGTTTGACTACTTAATTGACCACCAACTAGTTCTATTAATAGTTAGAACTAGTTTAACTAATTACAATTGAAATTAATTGAACCTATGCTCATAAAATTTAGGAATCACTACATACAACTGAACTTCATGCCCTTAACCTTAATTAATTGAGCTAGACTGCTATTTTTTTTAGGAATCAACATAAGCAAACTAATATTGAACTCATTAACTCAAACTATTTTCTCTTAACTGAGTGACAAGAGCCATGTCACCTCAGTTAACTCCACCAAGTTGTCTCCTTAATTTAATTAATTAAGGAAAAATTAAAATTGAGACTTTATTGCTGCATTTTTGACGCAGTCACACAACTGAAATTCAACTCCCTTTCTTCTCTGCTCTTCCTGTGCCTCCACGTGGTCCTCTTACAATTCCTTGTTAAAATTTATTTAACAATTCTGAGAAAAAAACCATATTCGACCACTTTGAATATGAATGCCCCTCCGCCTGCGAAATATTAATAAAACAATAATACTGATTTAACTCTATCTCCCGTCTTTTATATTAATAACCAACTTTATGTTAATGAACACTTTATAAACATATAACCCGTTGAACAAACCCGGGTTTGGGTCCCACCTCCACGTGCTTTATATAAATCCCTTATAATAAACCGTGTGCTCCTTTATAAAACCTCGCGCATCTTTGTGAAGCACCCGATGTCCGATGGGCCTCTCTCAAATCAACGGATCTCGTTGATTTCGCTCGTCGTCCTGGTACGATGGATAATGCGTGAAATCACAAGTTAAACAGTGGTTTTGGAACAGTGGTCTAAGCCATGTGTCTAACTCTGAATGGAATCACTGCTCACTCCAAAATTACCACCCAAGCGCCAAAAGCAGTGGGGAAAGACCGGAAACCACTCGTGGTTTTCGTACAGTAACTAACTATGGTTCACGCCGTTTTATGGGCTACGTTGTATACTTTAACTCCGGGTTTCGACACGGTTAAGAGTTCTAATTATCAACGGACAATGAGTTCCTTTGTAAACAAAGCGGTTTTCTGTTATCATAAGAAAAGACTTAGATGGCCACGATTTCACGTAGATACTTCGCTTGCACAGGATTAAATCCGCAGGGCTATCCAACACTTTCAGGAGTTAAAGACAGAGAACTGGATTTCTTATACACAATCGCTTCACAGTCAACAATCCTTCTATAACCAAAGATTCAAGTCTTTCCAAAGGCAAACAAGCTTAGAATCATTTAACTGGAACCAATTTTAACACACAGAGTTTATTGGGGAATATCCTCTCTACCTCCTCTCCTCCTCTCATACATCGAGGGTTATATTTATATACATTACAGTGTGTCTCCTTGGTTCCTCGGTGAGGACCGTTTTGGAATTCAAAAGTCTCTTACAATGATTCAACTAACTGAAACATGACAGACAGAAAAACTGACTATTCAACTTCTACAACTCTTAACTACTCTAAAACAAAACAGTCAGCTAAGGTATTGACACCTAGCTGTTACAATTTTGGAGGTTTCGAACCCTCCTAGCCACAACATGTGGACAAAACTTCTACATTGCTGGCTAGTGCCTAATGCCCCTGCATCAATTTTTAATAGTATTGGATGACAATGGATTTCTTGAATACATCAATATAGATGTTGCCAAACCACAAGCATATGATGCCAATAACCTTGCTTAGTGGAATAAATATATATCCAAGGCGAGGAGAATAATATTGGAGGGAGTACGGGATCACATTGTCTAAAATATCCACGGAAAATAAACTTTGTTCGCAATGTGGAAATCACTAACATAATTGTTTGAGAATAGTAGTGACCAGAGGAAGCTGGCGCTCAAGGATAAACTTTGAAATATCAAGATGCAAAAGAATGACACTATTTTATAGTATCTGAGTAGGTTCCCATAAGTTCGTGGTGAACTTGATAGGGTTGGTGTTAATTTTGTAGAAGATGACTTGGTAAGCCTATCCCTTGTATTCCTTCCCAAGAGGTGGCATAGCTACCAAGATTCAGTGAATGGGAAGGAAAAACTATTGAATTTGAAACATTTATGGTTTGAATTGGTACAAAAGGAAACAATGCAGAATACCATAGATGGGACTTCATCGAAGGGCGTGGATGAAGAAAAAATTTAATTTGTTGGAAAGGGAAATAAGGTAAGAGGGAATAAATCTCAATCAAAAATATAATCCAACAAAGGGGACAAGAATAAATATATATCCAAAATTAAATGCTTCTATTGTCATGAATTTTGGCATTATGCCATAAAGTTTCCACACAAAAAGGTGAGCAAGAAGACATCAGGAGGAGTAGTAGGTGATGTTTTAGCTTCACAATTTGTGATTGTCTTTACCCTTATCACATGCATGGCCCACACAGTGATGGGGAGCATGTGGTACTTGGACTCAGGTGCATCGTTCCACATGACAGGGTGTAGAAAGTTTTTCAGTGACCTAAAGGAGAAATATTTATAGATGAACATTGAGTTGGGGGATGATGGAAGGTATAGCACAAGTGAGGTAGGTATGATTCACCATTTAGAGGGTTTCATGCTCCCCTATCAGGCTCAAGCATTTCATGTTCGTTCTGGGCCTAAAGAAAAATATCATTTGTGTTGTAGTTCTGGAAGACCATGGTTATGATGTGATCTTCAACAAAAGAAAGGAATTATTGAGAAACATAGCCATGAGACAGGTGAAGCATATCGGGGTTCATGTGAATAACCTATATAATCTAGATGTTAAAAACTATGTTTCATTGAGCACTAAGGTGGAGAAGGTGCAGAGTCACGATTTCAGTGAACTTTTGCATAGAATATTTGGCCATTTGCATCATGGTGCCCTAAATATTATGTAGCAAATAACCACATGCCTCACCAAAGGAGAACTTGAGCAACAGGATGTATGCAAAGAATGTACCTTAGGGAAGTCCACAAAAGCCACAGTCCATGATTGATACAACAAATCACACGCAGTCTTGGAAAGCATCCACTTTGATGTTTTTGGACCTTTCTCAATAGTCTCCACTTCCAAACACAAATATTTTGTCATTTTTATTGATGACTTTTGACGAAATTTTAAAATCTTCTTCATGCAGAATAAATATGAGACATTCTCTAAGTTCATAGAATTCAAGGCACTATTTGAGAAAGAAACTAACAAGAAGGTGAAGTCACCTAGGTGAAATCATGGAGGTGAGTAGAAATTGAATGGATTCAAAAATTTATGTGTGAAAGAAGGAATTCAACGAGAGTTTACAACACCCAATAACCCACACCAGAATAGGGTGTTTGAGAGAAAGAACCACAACATTATGGGAGAAGTGAGGGAGATGTTGGATGCTCAAGGCCTACCACGGTACTTGTTGGCATAGGCATGCAACACAACAGTATATTCACAAAACCGAAGTCCTCATCGGATTCTAGGCATGATTAAACCGAAGGAGGATTTATTAGGGAAAAATTTGTATGTGTCGTACTTCAGGATTTTTGGAGCCATTGTCAACTGCCATGCATTCAAATAATCAAGGAAGAATCTTGAACTGAAAGAAAAATTGGTGGTATTTATGGGTTACACAGAAACTCCTCAAAAATACCATGTGTAATTTCCATCACTCAAAATGACAGTTGTGTGAAGGGATGTAACATTTGATAAGGAGAAAGTGATGTGATGATCTCTTGAGAGGGAGCTCCAGATCCCACCAGAAGAGGATATTTTAGCTCCAAAGGAGAATCCTCATGAAATTTTGGAGCACCCATGAATTGAGGAGTAGAGAGTGGAGACATCCACTCAATCAAAACCATCCAGAGAAGGTATAAAAAGAACCAGGGAAGCTAAGAGACTTGTGAAAGATGCGAGGGATAATGTGGGTGCTCCTTCAAATTTGTGTAGGTAGATAATTTCACCTAATTGGTACACTGGATACATGGCTCTAATGATTGAGCTCATAGAGACTAAGCCATCCTCTTTCGAGGAAGAAATATACAAACTTGTATGGGTTGATGCAATGGTGGAGGAATATGAATCCATTGTAAAGAAAAATGTTTGGGAAGTGGTCCCAAGGCTAATAGATAAATTAGTTGTGGGTTTGATATGGATCTTCAAGGTTAAGTAGGAATTAGAAGGAAGCATAAAGAAGTATAAAGACATATTTGTGGCCAAGGGGTACTCTCAAGTTGAATGAATTGAATATGAGGATACCTTTTCTCCTGTAGCAAGGTACTCATCCATTTGATCAATTCTTGCTCTAGTTGCGCATATGGTGTGGAAGATTGACAAGATGGATGTAAAAACAAAATTTCTCAATGGATTTATTGAGGAGGAGGTGTACATCAAGCAACTAGAAGGCTTTTAGACATTTGATGAGGAGTGTCATATGTGTAGACTCAAGCAATCATTATACAATCTCAAACAAGCACCTCGTGCTTGGTACACCACAATCGATAGTTATCTCACTGATTTAGGCTTCACCAAAAAGTGATCGGATGAAAACCTATATCATATCTTGGTATAAGGTAAATTTCTTATTATTGTCTTATATATTTATGATTTAATTTTAATTTGTGATGAACATCTTATCAGATCTTGCAAGGAGGACCTTGCAAGAGAATTTGAAATGAAGGACGTGGGTCTCGTGCACTACTTCCTTGGATTGGAAGTATGGCAAGGAAATGGGGAACTATTTTTTTCTCAAGGAAAGTATTAAAATGATATACTATAGATATTCAACATGGAGAGTTGAAAACCCATGGAGACACCTCTAGTGACCAACTGGGGAAGGAGGATGTCACTTCAAGTGAGGAAATGGATGCTACCGTTTACCTGCATATAGTGGGTTCACTGATGTACCTTGTGAACACATGAACATATATATGCTATGCAGTAAACCAGTTGATCCAAACTATGGGTAGGCCAACCAAATTATTTTGGAAGGGAGCTAAGCATGTTTTACGGTACCTCAGAGGAAATACCTAGTTTGGACTACCGTACATAGGGATAGAGGGAGTGAATTTGTGTCGCTTCATAGGTGTAGATTGGGTGGGGATTCCATTAGATTGAAAGAGTACATTAAGTGGAATTTTTAGTGTTGTGTCCATAGTGGTTTCCTGGTACATCAAACTGCAAATATCTATGGTACTCATCTTGGAACAAGCAGAATACATGGCTGCAAGTCAGGAAACATGTGAAGTGATATGGATGAGAAAGATACTTGTGGGACTACTTAGTCATATGATGGATCCATTTATGATATAATGTGATAATCATAGCTGCATCAAGCTCTCTAAGAATCATGTATTTCACAATCGATCCAAGCTTATAAATATATGGTATCACCATTTACGAGACTATGTGTAGAGGAAGATAATGTTGCTTCAATACATTCCAGAAGAGGAACAAGATGATGAAATTTTGAAAAAGGCCTTGTCAAGAGGGAAGTTCGATTTCCACAGGTGCAGGATAGGGGTAGTTGATAATCCCTTTGTTGCTAAGAGGTAGTATTTAAAAATGCATCAAGAAATTATCAATTTTATTTTTCCTTGATTAAATTGAGAAATTTCGAATTTCCACATCAACAAACAACTTAGATGCAAGTAACTAAGATGAAATGGATCTTGTCACTCAATTACCTCAATAAATTTGAACTAGAGGAGTTAGAGTTTATTTAATCATGTGTGATTGATAATTTTTAGCAATCAAAGTCATTTATTTCAATTTGTTTTAAGTTAAACTAGTTATAATTGCTGGAGGAACTAGTGGAAGGTCAATTAGGCAGTGGAACTTTAGTCAAACTCAGTTATCATCTAGTTAACTTATCAATCAGCCCAAAATAGCTAGTGTATGCAGAGAATGCAAGTTCCCTAGCTATGGTGGAGATTCCAAGGAAATGTAACATCAATTGTAGACTATTATTGAGTGTACAGGTGTTGCATGCAGTCAGATGATCAACCCAGGGAATTGTGCAATCCATTTTGTAGAAATCCCTAAATAATAGGAGCCTAATTTCTCAAGGAATTGTGTAAGGAAATAAGGGCTCAAGTAGAGGTAGAAATCGACTAATTCTAGGTCATAGCTTCTCAGTGAGTAGAGATATAGGTTATTCACTTGCAATTTGTGCTCAGTTGAGAAAATAAATTGCAATGCATATTTATTCATCAAGCAAGAATTAGGGTTTTTTAGCAGATTGATTTCCTTGGAAAAAAAATAATGTATTCATGTGTGTTATTTATCATTACATGTTTTTTATTGATGTTCTAAATTGTGAATTGAATTCCACAGATCAGTAGAGTAGGCTTGTGTCTAGTGATTTTGATTAAAATTTCATGAGCAGTTGCAAATATACATCATAATTTCCATAGTTCTCCATAGATTTTCCACTACATTTCCCTAGGAGTATGTGTTTATTCATGGTACCTATCTTGAGATCATTGCTTAATATTTGATTCATGGTACCCCATGGGTGGTGATAGTCAATCCAATAATAATTCATTCATGCAAATTAATTCCACGTGATAACATTCTAATACATATGTGGTCGTCATCTAAATCTCTATATTTATTTACAACTTTATAAAATTTTGTTTCACCTTTAAGCTCATTTTGAACTATATCTATAGCATTGATTAAAATCTTGATAAATAAATCTTTTGGAACCTATCCATAAGTAATAAATGTGATCAAATGTCTTGAAAGGGATATTTTTCTTGACTTATAGCTCCTTCCACAAATTTCAAAGGAGTTGATACTTGGGTAAAGAACATAATTTTCATCTCTTTCAATTTTTATCATAGACTCTCGAAAATGGATCGTCTTACATGGAAATATTTTGTTAACAATAAATGTTTGTTTGATTTCATATCCATTATAGAAAAGAGAACACTAAATGAGCAAGGGGAAGCCCTCTGAGATCTAAGTTCTTAAATTTTTTCCTTCAAATACATTTTTTGGGCATTGGGAAGCCAATTTTTGGTTGAGTCAAAGTAAAAAATACATTTTTGTAAGAGACCCTTATTGGGATCCTTAAGGTCAATAAAGGAAAAAAAAATTGTGCCTAAATATATCCTCCACTAAATTAGTTCTTTCTCCCAAAAGGATTACCATTCATCCTTCAAAGTTGGCCTCCAAATAAAATTGGATCTATGGCACAATGGTACCGCGTCTAACTCCATATTAGAAGGTTAAGTGTTCGATTCACGTCAAGTTCAAATTTCATTATCCCCTTTCCCGGATGCGGGTCATTAGCCAGCATTTTACGTGGTCAGCGCTGTGGGTTGGCGCGTGGATATTTACCACCGCCACCCAGCCTCGTGCGACATCCTGCATTAACTCCCCTGCCATCTCCTTCAATGCTACTTTATTGCAGCTCATTCCTCCTCACTATCCTGCTTGCTTTACGACCATGCCGCCTCCCCCCAGCTTCATTCCCGCTCCACCCTTGAGCTCGAGCTACTCTTTTGCTGCCTCAGAGCCCTGCTCTCGGACTAGCACTGGGAAGCGCTTCGCTCTGGAGTGCTGCATCGATCTGCTGCCTAGTATCCATATCTCTCAGAGCCCCTTTTGCAAGCTTAGGTTCAATTCACCCTTCGCCAGTGCCTCGACTTTGTATGATTGTGCTCTCCTGCTAGCTGAAGCTCTCACCTTCATTACCCTCCCCTACTATCGCATCTCTGATACTTGCACCGCTCTGCCTGTTCGTCACATCATGTCGAGGTTACACCAATGTATGCAGTGCCAGAGAAGCAGCAGTCGCGGGCAATTTTTTCATCAGCCCTCCACTTCTACCTCTGGCTCCTCTTCCCAATCCTCAGATTATTTATCTGTCCGCTATCCTCTCACCAGAAGTGGTCGTGGTCGTCGATCTGGGTAGCCCCAATTTGAAATGGGCTCCCCCCACATCCCAATCACCCTGCTCCCCACCCCTGTGCAGTCTCATACGACTCAGCTCTGTTTCCCCTATGCTTTTAGCCAATCAACTTTAATCGCCACTGTCATTATTGTGCTTCAAGAGGATTCCTCGGGTGTGGCCGCCACGACTCCAGGTGTGACTCTGGAGAAGAACACTGAAGATATGCACAACACTCCTCCTACTGACCGCCTGAAGCGTAAAGATCCCAGCTACAGCGAAACTCAAGATACGAGCCATCAGGCTGGCCCTACTGACCCCAAGCGAGGCTATTTCAATGGAAAAGGAGGCCATCAGGTAGAGGTATAAGACCCATACGAGTATGGTTTCAGCATCGTCGAAGAACCACCTCCCACTTCTCATGATTCCTAAACAGGTCAACACTCACAGGTTTTTGTTTCACAGTCGCTCGATTGGGCTCAATTATCTGTGTCTTTTGTTTATTAGTTTACAAACTCAGACCTTTGTTACAATGTCTATTAGCTGGTTTCCCCTGCGTGGGCGACACATCTCTGTTTGTATGTTTTGGACTAGTGGTGCAGTTTCAGTTTCTGAAGTTTATTTGGAAAACCATCAGTTTTGTAATTGTGAGAATGCTGCAACTCTGGGCAAGATATTTTGAGGCTAGGGCCTCTCTGTAACTTTTTTGTATAAAAAATAGAAGTAGACAAATTCATAAAAAGAAGAAGAAGAAGAAGAATAAGAAGAAGTTGGCCTCCAAACAGAAGATAATCAAGTCGGCCTTCATTACAAGCCTACAAGTTGGGTACAAGTAAAAATTTTCATGTTAGCTTGAATTCAAAATGACCAATAATTATAAATATCTTGAAATTTCACCATTTAAAGGAGATAAGCGAAGAATTCATTCAAGAAGTAAGAAAACCTAATACAGGACTGATTACAAGGATGCAATCCATGCTCAGCACCTCAAGAAAGTTGTCCAGACCCCTATGGCTACCAAGCCATACGTATTGGAAAAAATGGAGGACATTCCAGATATTGAAATATCCCACCCATCACTTGATGACCACACTCAACTAATGGCAGAAAAGGCCATCATTTTCCACTTCAATGGATTATGGCCTCGCTCTGCATACCTCTATCAATGGATCCACTCCACTTGGACCAGTAATAGCAGGTTCTTCATTTTCTCAAATTTTTTTTCATAGTTCTATTCACATTCATCGAGGATTATCAAAAATTCTTAACAGAGGGACCATGGTTTTGGGGAAAAGAAAGGCTATTCCTCACACCATGGTTCCCAAACTTCAATCCCTCCATGGTTGTCATTACCAAGCTCCTTATCTGGGTCAAAATCCCTAACTTATCTGCTCATATTTGGCACTTCTCATTCTTTCAAGGAATTAAAAACACCCTCGGACGCTTCCTGGCAATGGACACCTCCATAGGGAAAGCAGGCATATATACCTTCGGCAGAATCTGTGCTAAAATAGACATCAACAAAAGCCTGACTGATCAAATCATTCTAAAAGTGGGAGACTTCCATTGGACTCAGACCCTGGATTATGAGAATAAAACTTTCTAATGTCATCACTTTCATCAAACAGGGCACCTTCAAAACTCTTTCCCCTCCTTCTTTTCCCAAAATGAGAAGGGAAATCAGAAATAAAAATCCAAAATTTGGAAACCATGTGTACTGCCACCCATAGATGACATTAAATCATTCATCTTGGATGAGGAAGAGATCGAAGAAGATGAGGAAGAGGCAAAGCATGAGACGATCATGACCTCGGCAGACCCTGGTGAGCCCAACGGTCCTACGAACGCTCAGAAGCAGTCTCATGAAACCTCCTCCTCAAACTCAAATAAGGAGCCATCTCCTTCAGTCACCAACAATCTCCAAGTGTTTCTAGTACATCCGCCCCAAGATGGATGGGGAAGAGCTTCAAAAAATAAGGGAAAGAAATGTCATACTGAGGACTCCACCCATTCTAGGTAGATTCATGTTTGTGTATTTTAGCTCCCACGTTCATCTTTTGGGATATTTTTGCTTCTCTCTTTGCTAATCATGGGACCAAGGTTGAGTGTTCCTAATTTTCGTTTAATCGGATCTCTAGCCTCTCTTGTTTTTAATCTCTATGTACCATATGCTTTTCTAATAGAATTAATCTAATTTACCAAAAAAAAAACTAATACAAGACCGATAAATGGAGAGGAAGAAAAGTATATTAGAAGAATATTATAAAGAGGAAGATGAAAATGTGAATTGCATAAAAAATTACAGGGAGATTGAAGTTCCATGTTGCATAGATAATTACAAAAAATGTTGTGACCATTGCATAATGAAGGCCGATATTTTTGAACAAGGAAGGTTGAGACTATTGCAGAAGGAGGGTCGAAATTTTGAAGTTGAAATAGAAGGAGCCAAAAACCATGATTGAAGAGATAATTATAGGAGGAGCTAGTTTGGTGGTTGGAGTAAGTCTATTTATTTATTCAAAGGGTCAATTATATCTCAAAATGACTTAATCTACTAGAGAAAGATTTGACTAGGCTTTCTCCTTCATAGGGGTTTTTCCGTCGTTGTGGGCTAACGTCTTGTTTTCTTGTCTTTGGGATCTTCATGTTGGAATTCATTTGATGAAAGGAACACTAACATAATTGACATATAATTTCACAAGTAAATTTCAATATAATAGAAATCAAATTTAATAATATAACTCACATAATTCCCTATATTTCTCAACAATGGAGAGGTATTGGACCTCATTTGAGTCACACAATTAATTTGGTCTCTTCAAGAATTCTGAGGAAAATTTAGAGTGATAAAAAGGTGAAGATAGAAAGGAAATAAACAAGGTTTATTGTTTTGTCTTGTGCATCAATTCTTTTTTTGGAAAGCTCGCACTTAAGGGAAGAAATCTATCTCTATTCATATTTCAAGTTAGAGAAGAGAATTTGACCAAGTTAAGAGATAAGCATTGTTGTTTGGGTGGCCAGTGATGGGCCTCAAAATTAGACATAAATTAAGCCCCATACAACCTTTCCTAGGCACAAAAGAGATATATTAAATCTCTCCTTCTACACTTAATAATTTTTGTTAGCTTTAATATGTTCTTAGGAAGGTTTAGAGGTAATCTCATATTATGTGCCTAATATCATTTATTTATTCAGAATATTGAGAGAATATGGAGTAAATTATGAATGAGATAATATAGGGACTTGCTTCCTACTACATAATGGATGAATATTAGATAATAAATATACCAAATATCACGAAATTATTGACACATTTTTTTTTTTTTTTTTTTTTTTTTTTATGTTTTCTCCTTTCAAGGAGAATTCTTCCTCATCTATTTTTATAAGTGCCAATTCGAATTTTAGTCTAGGGGCATGTGTTTATTAGTCTTCTTGTAGAGAAAACTTGGTATGTAGCAACTCCATTTTTTTTTATAGCACGGATGTACTTTGATTGATTCAAATAATGAAATTTGGTGCCATTTTAGCTTCTAAAGCTTGTTTTGCTTCATATAAATCTGATTATCCTTGGTTTTTTCCATCCCAAGAGCCTCAAATCCATATTGTACAATGTTATGAAAATGGCTCCAAAAATAGAAGAAAAGAGAGATCAACGCCTTAGAAATAATCCACTTTGAGGGGGAAACCTCCTTTACATTACATAAATGAACAATTCTTGGATGATACAAATGAAAAAACCTCCTTTCTATATATAGGATTCCATGGAGCAACAATATAATCCTAGCCGACCTAACAATAATAATATAAGGCCACAATAATAACAATATGGGGGTTACAAGAGTACAATAATGGGGATACACTAACAACAATAAGGGGATACACTAGTATTATAGGGACCTAACATGCCCATCTCCTTAAAACAAGTGTTACCCTTAATGCTTGATTATTTTTGGATGCTTCTGTATAAAATTCTCATCCTCCCATGTGGAATCTTCAACGGGTAAGTTCTTCCACTTTCTGAGATACTCTGAAATTGATTGATTTGGTTGTTGTTGAGTTCTTGTTTCTGTGACTACTTCATAACTTCTTTCGTTGCGATGTTGATATTCTTGTTGTTTCATCCAATTCTGCACCAAATTTAGGTTATCCTTTGAGAGTTGGAGAACTTGTTGTTGATTCTCGATGTGATATTCCACTATTTTATCATCTATATTAGATTTCAATTGATCCTTCAAACCATCAAACTTAGCCTCCATTTTTTATTTTAAACCCTCTATGTCATATTTGATTTCACTTTGTAAGATCGAAATTTGTTGCACTTGGTACCATAATTTTGATATCTCATACTGCAATTCTTCATCTTCATGCATCATAGTATAGATTTCTAAGGGCTTAATGGGTGTGGAATTATTTTTGGGAAGCATTATAAAACTCAATATTGATATCTATGCTTCAATATGCCCTTGGAATCACTTCAAACGAATTTTTCAAACAAATGTTAGGCAAACTTGTTTAAAAAATACACAGGTTTTTCTTGATTTTGAAGAGCTCAGTATTGAAACTAAATTATCTATGTTATTTTGGATCTTCAATATCTAAAATTTGGTGTTGTAGTATCCCTCTGAATCTTCTTTCGAATGCCACAGGTATGACCTGATTTATATTTTCAAGGTAAAGTTATGTCCAATCTCCCACAATGACCTAATTATGGACTGGTTCAGTAGAGTGAACTTGTACAGTGTGCGACGTGTCACTGTTTCCTCCTTCGGATCTCAAATTGATACAAAGGAAACTACAGTATGTTTACTTGCAGCCACTTTTTACATAATTTCAATTTGATGCTCAAAGAGAGAGAGTTATGATGATTTTCCCACGATCATCTCTTTGAGATGAGATTCGGGAGCCTGAAAAACCCTAAGTTCCATAGATCATATCTCCGAAAATATTGTGAACCAAGATATGAAATTTTTACATGACATTCCTCAAAATTTCATCTTCGCTCTATAAAAAATTCAGCTTTTGAACCTTCTTAGAAAAAAATTATAGTGAAAATTCCACGATGATCTGTTTGGAGTAGCGAAACACTAAAATCCAAAGCTCTGATACCAAATCTTATGAAACCAACTCCAAAAATAGAATAAAATAGATTTAAAAGCCTTAGAAACAAGCCACTTTGAGGGGGAAACTTCCTTTACATTACATAAATGAATAATTTTTGGATGATACAAATGATAAAACCTCTTTTCTATATATAGGAGTCCATGGGGCCACAATATAATCCCAACCAACCTAACAATAATAATGTAAGGGCACAATAATAAAAATATGGGCATTACAGGAGTACAACAATAACAATAAGGGGGCTACACTAACAAAAATAAGAGGATACACTAGTATTATAGGGACCTAACATACAACTTCTTTATTTCCTTTGAATGTCTTTTTCACTTGCATCTCTTATTTTTGCATTTACTATTCATGCTTTTTTTGTTGTAGGTCAATTGGTTAAATTATGGAAATGAGTTTTTTTCTAGGTTACTTATAGAGTAACAATAATTATTCATCATTATAAAATATTTTTAAAGTCATATTCATCATTGAGCTACTTGGATTGGTTTACTAGTTCACAAATTTAGAATTTCTGGTAATAATAATAGTAATTTTATGTTATTTTTTAGAATATGGTAATGATATTAATTTTATTTGATTACACTTGTATTAGGTCATAAAAAAAATCAAGTTAATAAAAAAAAATTACCCCATATAATTTTCACTTGATAAGGTTAGTAATTTAGTAGGTTAACTAGCTCACTAGATCTTGAATTTTTGGAGTTTAGAGTAAGCAATTTTCTGCTATTTTTTAGCACATGTTAACAGGGTTATTTTGGATTGATTCTACTTGGAGTGGAGTCCTAGGAAATCCCACTTAATAACAATTTTTTTCCCATATCATTTCATTTTATTTACTTGGGAATTTGGCAAGTTATCTCGCTCTTGTATCAAAATAGGGCCTCTTGTAGCACCTCATGTAGTAGTCTTGTAGCACGTGTAAACTTGACCATATATGTTCCAATAGGCTTTTTTTTGTCCCTTAGGTAATGATCCCTAGGCTCCAAAAAAATGATTTAGTAAGACCAAAAGCTCTTAATCCTTGCCTCTTCTCCATTTCAATTTACCTCTACAATTATGGTTAGTGGACAGATTCATGACTTGAAGAGCATAATGATGATTTTCATGATTACTTCATGAAGTACCTTATGAAATCTATTGAAAAAATATATTTTAAATGCAATGATTAAATAATTATTTCATGATTATATTTTGTTTCATACATCTTAATCTAGGGTTTCCATTTCCAACATTGATATTTCTATTACACATGATAGGTTTATTTTATATGCAAAATTTATGTTTTTCAAATAGAATATAATTTTCATTCATGCAATTAGGTTAAACTTTACATTTATGCAAAGTATAGTAACATATCCATTCCTACAAATAGATAATAATTTCCACTTTCTGCAATTAGTTTAGGTTTGATTCTAGGATATTCACTTCATTGCATCATATCAATGAAACAAGGACGCATTGCATGTTACACATATAGTGTTTTTGAGGCCTCAAAATTCATTGCAACAACATCAGGAATGACCACCTGGACCAGACCCTTAAGCAGTTCCTTTTCCTTTTGGAATGGTGGCTTCAACTGGTTTAACTAGGTCCAGTTACCTTCTCTCAATATCCATTGGCTTAAAATATAACTTTTTTCTACCAATGGGAAAGAGACATTAGATCATTTTTCTTGTTGATTTGGCAAGAAAGTGATCCTTCAGCTAATTTGGGCTTAGCCACATTTAATGTTTTTCCTCTTTGGGAAGAGGACTTTTTAGGGATGTAGAATTTAATCTATATGAAAAATTATTCTAAGATGTAAGTAAAATGGGCTATCTTAATCCTATCTCAATTAGGCAAATATAGATCTATCCTAACCGAGAGCAAGATATTTTAAATAATTGGGATTTAAATATGTCTCGCTTATAATGAGTATCAAGCTAACGAAGTAGTTCAATTAACTGGCATTATGAATACCAAACACATCCTATATAGAGACATCTTAACTGAAATAATCAATCAACAACACTCAAGAAGAAGTTCTCAAGATGATATTAATCATTAAATCAATAACTTGAATAATTAAACAATAATATGTGGAAAAAGTTCACAACATATCACTATTTAATAAATCAGTCTTATAACACAGATTTCTGAGCAAATAGTTACTCAGAAATCAGAATTCATCCCATAAGAGTAGAGATAAATAATAACATTAAATTGAGACAAATTACTCATACCGACAAAAGTGCACAAATATGGAAGTAAATTGACACATTCCTGTTATCATAAAATGAAACCAACATTTAAAATAATAGTATTATAAATACTAATTTATTAAGTCAATTTCTCTAGCTTTGGTCTCTAACAGTCTTTTACAATTCCTGAACTTATGCTTTCAAAACCAGAGCTACAATAGTGCAAACTTTGTTCATTATACATAACTCAGAATGTAAAAGAAAAACCTCAATAATCTCCAGATCTGAGATTCCTCTCCTCCCACCTACAACTCTAAATTCCTATTACAGAAGTACTTTTAGAATTCCATAATTGCAGAGGAGAGAAGCCCCTATTACATTTTGCAATCTGTTATTTATAATATTTACAAAAGGATTTATTCATAAGAAAGTTTGTTTGAAGAGTGGTTTTGCTCAATAAATTTTCATTGGCTCAAATCATATTATTCAATTTTTGGAGCCTTCTCAAAGATTGATATATTCTTCTTTTCATCTCTTCAACTGATTTTCTGCAAAAACAAATCAAAAACAAAATTAAATGCAAAAATAAAATCAAAATGTCAAATCTAGAAAATAAAATAAGTCTAATCAAAACTTAATTAAATAAATAATTGAAAAGAAATCTAAGCTTTCTTTTGATGTCCTTTCTAATCTAATTGGTCAAGGAGAACATAAAAAAATAGATCAACACTCAGAAGAAGTTGTAGCAAATGAAAATGCAAAAAATAAAACTCAGAAAATTAGTTTTGTTTAAAAACTCAGAGCTTGATCTTTTGCTGAATTTTAGACCCAATAAATTATAAAATCTGCAAATGAAATAGCTTCAAGAATAATATCCGTGATTTTTTCTTTCTAATAAGCTATCATGGGCTTCATTTGGCCAAGTAAAACTCCATTTATGAGCCTCTAAAGTTGGTATATTTAAGTTTCCATAAATCTGGAATTTCTGTTGCTTAGGCTAAAAATCAGATTTTTTAAATCAAATTCTAATCCTAAATTAGATTATAATATTTAATTAATTAATACTAATTAATTTCAATTATATTATTAATATAATTTAATTATAATCTAATTCTAAATTTAGTTATAATTATCTATTTTTTTTTTGTAAGTATCGCTAATTCTATTAATAATTAACATAGTAATACAGAGCTACCACTGTCCCAGTTAAGGTAATCTGGGCACAGGGCTTGATTGACAGGAAAAACCATGTTTTGGACTTCCCAGCATGGGGAAACCAGTCGCAGAAGATTAACATTCGCCGCCCTTGTGAGGGAAACCGGCTTTACATCCCAATAGTTTGTCAAAAAAACAAAAATTTTAACAAGCCTCTCTGCAAGCAGAGGGTAAAAGCATAAGAAAACCAGAAAGAGCATGAAGACCTTGAACCTAGAAAACCAAAACCTCTGAGAAGTCTTCTGATCACTGAGCATCGATGGCGGAGGGTGGTTCTTCAACGACTCTGCAGCCCAATCATCTCTGCCTCCCTCGTCATCCATAGAAGGTGGTACAGTGTCTTTATCCATGTGCTCGACATTCTGAACCTGCATAGCGACGTTTGGGGCAAGATTTAGCTGGGCTAAGTCTACCGGAGCAGGACTGGGACCGGCGGGGACTTGGAAAGTGACGGAGGGCCCAGGAGCGGAAGGTGGAGGAAGCACAAAATTAGTGGACTCTTCGCAGACCGACACCGTAACAAAGGCTTTGAGAACCAGACGATTGAAAGAGAAATTGAAGGTAAACTCAGCACGTTGGGAAGACTGGCGGAGGAAAGAAGATGAAGGCGGGCGAGGGGCAGAGGGAGCTTCAGGAGGGCACACAAAATGATGGCCATGAGGTCTGCCTCTGCGGCCTCTGGGTTCCGAAGAGAAATCCGAGGAAGATTCAGAGACAGGGGACGATGGAGAATGATGGCTTCTGCCCCGAGTAGAGCCTCGACGATAGTGCATGTGCTAGCGTAGGCGAGGCATGGCGAGGGGAGTGGAATGCAACAGGCAAGAAGGCAGAGAATATACAGAACCATTGGAACAATGCAGTGAATTGGAGAAACAGAAATGACTCCACGAGAAATGAAAGTCTGGAGTGGTTTCCAAACAACAAACCAATTCACACCTTCTGACAGTCTGTGTTCGTGCACTGGGCATCGAGCAAGCAGACAGGCAAGAAACACCGTGAAACTCAACAACATAGCAAACCAGGCAGGCGCTATGCATATAATCCCTATCCATGCTGAGAGCCGAGGCGAAGCCAATGATGAACCTCCTGCGAAGACTATTCCAGAGATAGCATTTAAGATGGTGTGGGGTGGCGGATTGAATGATGCAGTTATTACAGGTGTGAGAGGCCACATGGCCTGCCCCAATGTGCCACCTCGAGAGGCGACGAGGGACTTGAGTCCCATCACTGTGAACTAGAGGCAACCACATCCGGTGATAATTATCTATTAATTAATTATAATTACATTATTAATTATAATTAATAAAAATTAATTAACAATAAAATTAAACTAAATAAAAAATGATTTATTGATTAATTAAAATATTAAAATATTATATTAATATTATAATTTAAATTGTATTATAACTATAATAAAAAATATAATATTAATTATAATCTTATTTAATATAATTTATTTTAATTAATAATTCAAAAAATATATAAAATGCACACCACGTGAGAGAGAGGAGGAGTGGAGTGGAGAGTATATAAGTGATAAGGGAAGGGTGAGGTGACTATGATGTGAGGGAGAGTGAGGTGGAGGTACGGGAGTCATAAGGAGACCTTATGTTAAAAAATTAACCCGTCTCATGAAAACCCAAACAACAAATCGCATATCGCAAAATTGGAGTTTAAGACTTATTGCAGCTTGGAATATGTACCAATTATTGTTTGTGTGATATCCCGATATGGGGGGGGGTGACTCGGGAGGTATAAGGAGTTTCCAAAACTTTATATTAAAAATTTTAAACCCCTCACATGAAAACCAAAAATAGAAATCGCATCGGAGTTTCGTTGTTTTTAAAATATATGCATAAAAATAAATGTTTGACATTGCGATATGCAATTTGCAATATATTGCAATCACAATATTGCATCACAAATTATTTCGCATCGCATATTTTATTTTGGTACTTTTTGTATATTAGGATTTTTCGGAAGAGTGATTGTGGTGAGAAGTGGGGCCCATGTGGGATTAACCATCCTACAATTTGGACTTCAACTATTTTGCAATTTTGGGGTTTTGGGTTCGGCAATTTGTTTTAAAATAACAAGTTGGAGTAATTTACCCAGATCCCGAAACATGTTTTAGTTCATTATGCAATTTAGTTGGGTCATTTTGTAGGAGCATCAGTGAAAAATGAAAGAAACAGTAAAAATTAACTAAAAGTTAATATTTACAATGAATGACTATTTTAACTATGAGAATTAAAATATTGGTATGTTTTGTACATTTTTTAACCCAAGCAAGAAAATGATCAAAACTTCAAAAGAGTTCCATTTACAAACCAGTTGACCAAATGAAGCCAAACAAGTATCGTTGGAAAGCTTATGAAAAACCAGATTCAATGAAATAATCAAAATAGAAATCCATAAAAATGAAAAATGACAAAAATTTAAAATAATTAACTTAATCAAAATCCTAAAAGGTGTTTAGCCAAAAAAATTGTAGAAAGGGGCCCCATTATTTTAAGTACAAAAGTAAAAAAATTGGGGGGTTTTGTTTTACCACAACAAGTGTCAACACCTCTTAAGTTTGTAAAAACCTCAGGATGATAATTTAAGTTGGTAGGAATGGGATTTGTGGAATTCATGTTGCAATATTGAGGCACATTGGCTAGCCTATCACTTAGTGAATTGTCTTTATCAAAGATTAGAAGTCTTCTTTGAATTTCTATAAGAATAGAATTTTTTGGGTTTTTCCCTTATGGAGGGGTTTTTCCTTAGCCTAGAGCTTATTTTTGTTGTTCTTGTTTTCATTGTGATATTCTTTATTATCATTGTCTTGGTGATGAACACAAAATAATAATTATTATGATGAACGAACATTATATCACAAGAATTGTCAATATAAAAAGAGAAAACATTATAAAAGAAACCTTAATTTAGTTTTCCCTAGTTTTTCTCAACATTATGGTCTTGGAATATTTGCAATATAAAAATAAAAAATTTCTTGAAATCAAATGCAATGAAAAACTAAATCACGCACTTCGTATCCAAGCGCTTGGTGGGATAAATTTGAGCGGTACTTGGATGAGTTTTTTCCACGTATATGACTCCAATCATAGTTAATCTTTCAAATCCAAATATGTGAATGAAAGTACCTGAAAAACAAAGGAAGGAAGAGAATTTAGATGTGATAATTAATTAATAAAATAGAATAAAAATCATACCATTTCCTTATTCCCAATTAATAGAGTAAGAGTTTATCCTACTTCCCTGCATGAAAAATGGCATTTTATGGTCTTTGACTCAAATAAAAACACAATTGTCAAAGAAATACAAATACTACATGAATAGTTTTCATGGAAAATTTTGTTATTTCTTATAAAACTTTAAGTAACTCCCACTCGGCCAAGACATACAAGACAAATATCAAACAAATTTTGTTGTCTCACCTAAACCCTTACCATTTTGAGCTATTTTCTTCAGATAGTTATTCCACTTCAACATCTAAATTGAAACTAGTTTTCCTACACATATTCATGAGGGAATGAGGCAAACTTTGATTAAATTTGACGAAATATAAAATTTAGTTGTATGAATAAATAATAATTAATGAGATCCTCTTGGTTTCGAGAATAAATTGTTGGAGTATTCTAATCTTGGAGAAAACCTCCCTCCACTCGATAAATCAGCATCGAAGTCAACATTGACTTTGTTGTTGCTCTATTGGATGGAGAGTGTTTTTCTCCAATATTATCCAAATCCTCATTTATTCTCTATTGACCAAGGCCAAAGATGTGAAGGTGGAAGCTCTCATGCCCCCCCCCCCCCCCCAAAACATCACTCTCAATTCCACAATTCCCAATCTATCTACTATATAGGAAATAGTTGAAATAAAGACAATAAGATACATAAAAAAAATAGCAAGAATTCATTCATTCATTCCTAAATCCACAAAATATTTCATCTTGATAAAATTTATCATACAAAATATGTTAACATAATATGAAACAACGTCATGTACATAAAGAGACATATAACAATTATTCATTAACATATAGCATTCATTCATTCATTAATCAAACAGAAAATACTTCATCTCAAAAAAAATTATCATCAAAAATGTGTTTTCATAATATGGTATGTGATGTTTCTAATGATATAACTATTACAATCATTTCTTTTTCTTTTTCTTTATTTTTGATGGCTTGGTCATGTACCCATGATGTTGTTGAGGCTACCGCAAGAGGGGTGGATCATCAGTTATAACAAAAATAAATGTTAAATTGATATTTTTTTATTATTATTCATTAATAAAAATAGCATTAGAGTTTTCTTTATCTCATGCAGTAGTCGACACTGTAATTTTAAAAAGGAAGAAACTACCACAATATCAACACATAAAAGTGTAATTTTGTAGATATTTATCATACAAAGTGTCCATACTAGTCAAGAAAACCAATATTTCCTCCGATATTCACGATCAGCGTGTGTGGAATATATGCAGGAGTATGTTTGGAATTCATAGATGCCCCAAACAATAGTGGTGAAGACAGGAGGAAATATTGGATGTCTTGATCAATATTGACGCTTCGTTTGAGAATTATCTACATAATTGTACTTTTCCATTTTAATATTGTGGTACTTATTTCTATTTTTAAAGTTTTGAAGATAAGTTCTAGGTTTTGTTAACGTTTTTCATTTTGTTTTTCAACATGAATCGCTAATGGATTGTGGAGATGCTACAATGGTTGAACATTGTTTTTGCTAAGAAGAGGACAACAAAGGAAATATGGAGATTCTATTAAGGACAATATGAAACAAAATCGTTCTAATATGGAGATTCTAATATAGCCAATATGAAAAACTGAATGAGTTCCTCTTGATTTCGAGAATAAATTGTTGGAGTAGTTTAATCTTGGTCGAGCAAACCTCCCTCCACTCGATGATGCGACAGTGAATTCAACATTTACTTTTTTGTTGCTTTGTTGGATTGAGGGTGTTTTTCTCCAAAATTATCCAAATCCTAATTTCTACTCTATTGAACAAGTCCTACCACGTGAAGGTGGAAGCTCACATCCCCCCCTCCTCATATCACTCTCAATTTTGCAATACCCAATCTATCTACTATACAGAAAATAGTTGAAAGAAAGACAATAAGATACATAAAAAAACAAATAGTAAATATTCATTCATTCGTAAATCCACAAAATATTTCATCTCAATAAATTTTATCATAAAAAATGTGTTTACATAATATGAAACAATGTCATGAACATAAAGAGACATATACCAATTATTCATTAACATATAACATGCATTCATTAATCATAGACACAAAATACATAGGGGTTTAGGGGAATAGATAAGAGGGGTTTGTATAAAATATTTAGGGAATACTGTAGTTGATGATGTTTTTAGATTCTTAAAATGAAAATTTTGATAGCATTGGAAAATTAATAATTTCACATTCATCCTTCAATAGATTAGGTCTCATCCAAATGGCATGCATGCGCATTATTTTTTAAACTAGGCATCTGAATTGTTGCACCATTTCAAAAATTTAGAAACAAATACTAATCATGATTGAAGAATATAATTCACTTTATGAACAAGGCATCCAAATTAAGTTTGAAAATTCATTATTTAAAGATCATACCTATTTTGAAAACTACAATCACTGTACTTGAATAGGAAAAAGTTATCTTGCACACACATACACACACACACACACTGATATATATATATATATATATATATATATATATATATATATATATATATATATATATATATATATATATATATATATATATATATATATATAGGTTGCATTTTCTAATCTATATTAGTCTAAAAAAATACATATGTTAGTTTTCAATACACAACAATTTGTGATTATGATGGAAATTTGAGTACACATTAGTGCAATGTCCATGATGCCATGTATGAATTCTCCTCTTCAAATTTTCCATCAATGATTATAACCTTGAATGGGCTAGCACTGGTTTTTCATCACCATCTCAAAATGACGTGGAAAATGAAAATTTACCATGTTTTTAATCATCACTTCACACTGTCTCATAGATGACCCCTTCTACACATTATACACATGAATTTTTGGAAAACCATCTCCTCTACCTAGCCTATGATTGATTGTGAAAATAGGTTAACAAATTAAAATTTATAAGTATGGGATATTATTAACAAATATCTGTCAATTTTCCTTTGTTAAGTTGTTTTCACAATCAATCATAGGATAGGTAGAGGGGATGGCCTTCCATAAATTCATGCATATAATCTGTAAAAAGGTTCATTCATGAGATAGTGTGAAATGATGATGACACAAATTGTAAATTTTCATCTGTCGAGTCATTTTGAGATGATGAGATAGACCAGTGGTAGCCCATTTAATGTTATAATAATTGATGGGAAATTTTGGGATGACAATTCATACATCCCACCATGGACAATACACATATGTACTTAAATTTT
The DNA here is from genome assembly GCA_034641835.2 of Pinus albicaulis. Lineage (NCBI taxonomy): Eukaryota > Viridiplantae > Streptophyta > Pinopsida > Pinales > Pinaceae > Pinus > Pinus albicaulis. The sequence continues at coordinate 988,876,961 of CM076577.1, read as the reverse complement.
CATCATAATCACAAATTGTTGTGATTACGCATTGAAGCAGTAGTAGCTACACCTAAATTAGGAATGTGGTAGTGTATGGTGGAGTGGGATAGGTATAAAAAATAATATATGGTTGACTTATCATAGGCATGGATTGTGTAAAGGTTTACTTTAACACGGGAATTTGATTATAGGATCTTGGTGTTCATAGTGGAGTTAATTTTCTTCTACCATGAATTTATCAAATATATGGTATTTTACACCCTCCTTATATCACAAAAAATATGTTTACACAATATGAAACAAAATCATTCTAATTTTTGCAATGGAAAAATCACAATTTTTTATTAATATAGTCTAAAGTTACATGTGCACATGCCATGAGACATTCGTCTCAGTCAAAAATGTGGTTCTAAAAAAAATGGGTCTTAAATAAAAAAATTTAGTCATTTTTTATCAGCTTTTTTTTCTTTTTTAACATGTAATTAGCTAGGATGTCTTGTTCTAGCCCCCTTTCAATTTTGGTGGTCTCTAGTGTAATATATCTTGTTGTTGACCAAGTCCTATGACTATGTTGTTGCAAGTGGGGTCGAGCATCAACTGCAATAGAAAGAAATGTTAAATTCAAATTTATAGTTATTATCATTACAAATGTTTTATTAATAAAAAGAGTATTATATTTTTATTTACCTGCTTCAATAGTGGAGGGAAGTGGAATAGTTTTGGATGTGGCCATATTTTCCTCCTATTCTTTGGCCACATCATGTACATTTTTTGGTGTAGAAATAAGAAATATTATAATTAATACACCATTTGCATTTAAATATTTTAATTTTATTCCATACTACCTTTTTTTCATAACACATGAAATACCTCCAGTATTGAGTTGAACATCAATATCAAGATCAAGAACTCCACCATCAGTAGTTTCATGTGTTGTATCTACATTTCTTTCCTACTTTTTACAATCAAGCACATTACTTTATTGCTAAAAATAATAACCAATAGATTGTACAAGTAATGATTTATAAATGTTATTCATTTCTTTTATTTTCCTGAGTGTTACGTTCAATGTTGTAAGACTGTGAAGATGCCAAGCTTGTCCTCTATTCAACCATGCTTTCATAGCCATACTTGAAAGCAAGATTTAGATCTTCCTCCATGGGAGCCTCTTTGAATTGTGTCCCCTGCAGTTTTGCATTAGAAAATGAATGTTTATTATTCTGTGATATTAAATTTAAACTACTAACAATTTATAATTTTGATGCAAATTATCTTTTAATATACTTACAATTTATGTGGCCAATTTCAAGTAACCACACGGGCCAAGATGATTTTTCCCATGTTTGGCTATTTTATCCTGTGTAGCTTTGGAAGTATCTAGGAGTCAACATTTAAAACATTGAAAATATTAATTAGATGTCTCAATGATGATAAATAATCATAATTACATTATTAAATGTTCCTCATACCTTCCTGGTTTGGGTGGAACCTTCCCTGCTTTTCCAAGTGCCTTCTCATATGCATCTTCCATGAGTTCTCTCTACTCCATATCTGGAATCAGTGGAGGGTTCTCATGTGACCTGACCCTTTCCAATCGAGACCTATACCTTGACATACATAGAAATTACATCATCAGTAACCTATTCCTCACAAGAATTTGTGTATTACCTTAAGTTTGGTTCCTTCCCATTATCACCATGTTTATCAAATAAGTGTAATTTGAAATTCATCCATAATTAATCATCATTATATTAATAAGAAAACCATTATTTACATGTGTCTAAATTTATATAGAAACTTCACGTAGTAAATGAAAATCATTACATATAATAGACATTTCTTACAAGGTGATTAAATTTAATACATATCACTCCCATAATATCAATATTTGTATTTATTCTACTCAAATTATAATCAATGAGAAACTCTTCTGATATAGCTATTGATTTAATGGCACACACGAATACACAGTTTCCTTCACGTCCGTCAAATATGTAATTGGGTTTCTTATTTTTGGTGATATTTTGTGTACTATTTATAAACCCTAGAATATTCCCTATTAATTTTGGCCTTCCTTCAATAGATACAGTTGTGCCTTTATTTACATCATTGTATTTTAGTTGTATATAATTTGCAGCGACCCCATATCTTCACATACTTTTGGTATATTGGATTAGTCATACCCAATAATTGTAGTCATAATATGGTCCTACATACTCCATCAATTCAGTTAATCATATGTAACACACCTTTATTCCATCCATGGAAAATAGCCCCAAACCATGTAATGACGATGGGGCAATGTGGTATATCCTTTCATTCATAGAAAAATTAGTGTTTATTTCAGGAATATCCTTGGGTTCCCACTATTTCACTAGATTTTTTTAACTCAAGGGAACCTCAATGTCATCTATGTTCTCATTAAAATAATAAAATGACCCCCCTTTAGCAAGAAAAATTTACATGCGTCTATGGAATTTTCATCTAATATTTTCACCTCTAATTGATCTTCGTCTGCTAGATTATGTAGCCGATGTTTGGTCAATTTATTCTATCCTACCTGAAATTTTTTCACTCAGCAAATATAGGTCTGGAAAATACATGTTTGGTTTAATTTCATATAACACTCCATCAAATGAAAGAAATTGTTATTGAGTATCATAAGGGATGTTGAGAAACGTCTTGATGAAACCACAAGAACACTATATTAGTACAAGTGATTTATAAGGAAATTCTTTGCATTTAAAATATTCAAGTAATATTTAAAAACTTGAGAACTTGAGAACATATGCATCCTAACCAATTAACTCGCTCAATAACTTGAGAATTCAACATAATTTGATATTGTTTGCTCTTCCATTACAAAAAATTACCCACATACTTTGATATGTTGAAGAATGTAACTAGTTTCGGTGGAATAAAAGGAGAAGTTTTTGGATGTTGATATTGTTGATATTTATATCTTGAGAGGTACTCAAAACCCTAGGCTATAGGGTTTGGAGGAATTTTCAGAAAAAAGTGACTTGTGGGCTAAAAAATGAATCCCTTAGGTTGTGCACCCAAGCGGGTGTGTGTAGAACCATGAGGCATTTCAATGATTTGACACATGGATGTGTTAGAGGCCTTTGAGAGGAACCAAAGGAAATGAAAATCATACAAATATGAATTTTATATCATTTTTATATATGGTTCTTGGGTTTGAACATGATGTTTTCAAGTAAGCTTGTGTAATTTTATGATTTTTGAAGCCCATACTAGCATATTATATGAATACCTTGAGAATTATATAAATTAGAGTGAGGAGAAGTTTCATTCTCACCAACCCAAGTGAAATTAATCATATGTGGAGAGTATCTAAAGTGGGCGCAACCTAAAGGAGTCTTTTCAAGCATAGGAGGAAATTTTGGGTTTGTTTTGCCTCTATTCCAAATTTATGCTCCCAATCACGGTATCTCTCATTTGCAAGAGCTTATATAGGATCAATATAGATACATATAAATACATTGTTTGGGTATTTTTTATGCAATCATAATAAAGAAAACTCATCACAAATAGTATTACCACTACCAGTAGGTGATGCAACTAAAACATTATCATCTGAGTTATAAATAATTTCAAATACCTAATTTTGAATAGGATTGAAGTGCCTAAATTGTTGATATAGTGCTTCATATGAATTATTCCTTAATGTAGACACAGGAAGTGAATGTAAGTCTATAAACTCAATTGGAGGTGGGTATTTCTATGGCAAAATAAGATGTCTAAATGAAATTGCCAATGTTTTCCATGACCCCAACCACTTATTAGATACAACATAAATAAAGTTTTGGGAGGAAGAGGTTCATGGTGTTGAAGAATGTAGCTAGCGTTGGTATTCATAATTGTATTTGTGAAAAGAAAGAAAAATTATTTTTTTATTGTAAAAGAAATTTGACTTATTAACACATGGGTTTCATGCTTGGTTCATTTTTCAATAGGTCAAAGCCTACATTGTATCCTTATAATATTATATATTCAGTCATTATCATTTTTATTATATGATAGACCCTTATTGGGATGTTTGTGTCAAGAAATAAAAATATTTTCTCCTCCTCCACCAAGTCAACTTCGTAATCCTTCAATTCAACCTCAAACAATTTAATAAGTCAATCTCAAACAACTTGAAAATTCAGCCTTATGTTGAAGATTAAAACCACTATAAATACACAAGTGAATTCATCCTATTGAAGGGTAAAAATACATTTTATCTATAGTGCAAAATCAATAAGCAAAATAAAACAAAATCCTATCCTATGCCTAGAATATAAGCAAGCCAAGCACAGGACTAAAGCTCGTAATCCTCTATCAAAAGGTGCAAATTTTTCTGGAGTATTACAGGGTTCAAATAAATGGGAGACCAAAAATTGTAGAAAAAAATAAGAAATAAATTGAAACTCTAATCTTGATGCTTATCATTTTGACTTAGTTATGGAAGGTTGACTTGGTGGAGTAAAGGAGGTCATTTATCTTGGTCTAGGGTTCTAGTTGTCTCAAATTGATATGAATATACTAGTGGAATGGTTTGAATCGGTTTTCCTCTTGTTAAGGGTTTTTCCTTGGTTGAGTGCCTACATATTGTGTTCCTCTTTTTTTTTATGATCATCATTGATTTCTGTTAGTCTTGATGATAAGAACAATATAACTCAAAAGGAAGAACTAAAAAGTAAATATCATGAGATAGTTGGAATCTATGTAAAGGAACATGAAATACATGGAACCAAAATTGTGTGATTACTCCCCCCAAAGGAAATATTAAAATTTTAGGAAAATGATGAAAATGATCTCTTATAATTTAAGGGAATTATGTAGTCCTAGAAATCTTGCATCAATTATGGATTTGATCAAAGAATAAAAGGCCCAAATCCTCCTACTTAAGGATACGAAATTGGAAGACTACGAATTTCGACAAAAATACAATAGCATTTTCAATCTCAATTATGTTTGGGAAACAAGTTCTACGAGTTTATCTATGGGAATTTATACCCTTTGGAATTATTTTATTTTAAATTTAAATCAAGTTAGGTGTTTCCATCATTGGTTAGTGACAAATTTCTCACATATCTCATCTAACACTCTTGCAATATAGTTAATACTTATGGGCTCTAATTTATCATGAGAAATTAAAATGTTGAAAATTTGAAATGGAGTTAAGGGATTAAAATTTTCATTGAAATTACATTGTAGAAAGAGACTTTAACACCACACTTCATCATTATGAGTAAAGTGGGGGGATGTGAGGGGGGTTGTTTTGGGATCAAATCATATAGAGAATGGAGAACCCCATTTCATTGTTTGATTTAGTGAATATCTTTGTTGAAAAGGGGAAACGTACATGGACCAATAGATGGCTCAGCCCTAGACACATTAAGCTAGATCAATTATTGGTATATATTTCCTTCACAGAAAGTAACATATCTCTTTCTTCTCAAATTATATCTTATGTTGGATCAGATCACTGAGAAATCACCTTTTCTATGATAAAACAAGATGAGTTATTATGAAATGTAGCACCATTAAACATTTTTTATTTATTTTAGGTCAACACTCCTATGGTAGTGGCATGGCATCTATATAGTGCAACCATAATATGTTTTTATTGCCATTAAGAGTCAACTCTACATAATTCTATAATTTTCTTCAAATATTTCCATTTCCACTTCTATAGAATGATGCAAAATCGCCAACCATACAAAACAATTTGACCTTATTATAGTTCAAGTTCAACCATGAGCATATAATCCTCAAATTCTTAAGTAGGCCACTACATCACATCAACCATTGATCAAAAATACCCCAAAATTCAATACATGAGCACCATAAGGCTAAAAACTCTCCAAGAGTATTAGGGAATATTAGTTCTTTACATTAAGTGAGGTTTCAATACTAATATAAGCACAAAACAACTTTTCTTTTTCAAAATTTATTTTTTATGTTATAATAGCATTCACTTATACATCTCTAATGTAACGTTAATGTAGCTCCAATGTTCAATCCATGTGTTGCCAACACAATTGACAAGGTAACTGCCCATGATTGTCCATGCCACCTCAACTATGGCTCATCGGTTCAATTAATTCCAAATCACAATATAGAGTATAAACTCACCTAACCAAAATATTGGCCAAATTTGACTAGGTCCATGCATGCCTAACCTCACTAATATATAAGGAACATTGTAAAGATCATCTTCAATTGATACACATGAGGTGAATGATTAAATGTTGCACTTCTTTATCACTTGACCCTTTCTTATTTTGTACCAAATATGTAATATGAACAATTATAAATTATTAAGAAATGAACCAATCAAATTAAAAGGAAAAAAAATATGATTTAAGTTATGGAGTAATCTAGGTTTTGAGAGCCCAAATTACCCAAATGTCGACATAAGTTAAACTATTTTCTCTCTATTATATTTTGACATCAAATATTCCTTTAATTATTATTAATAATATGCATTTATATTTAACACTATAAAAGGGTAATCCTTCCATACAATCACCATAAGTAATAGTAAAAACTATAAAAAAATCAAAAATATTATTTGCATAGTGAGTTGCAAATGCACATATCAAACCAACAAAAAAAAATACCATAGAACTTACAACAAGGCACTTTGGATACACATAATAAGTGTATTATGAGTTGAAAATAAAATAAACTAAATTCTAATAACCACAAGTCATAATATCTTTGTCTACGGTGCGGGCATTTGCCCTGCGGTGCAAATCAGTCAATACAAATAATTAGCTCATCAATGACAAAAAAATATTATTATTTTTTAGTACGTCCATGTTTCATAATCAATCAATTATAAACCATATTTTAACACCTAAACACTAATTTAGTTAATTTTATAAAAATCATTATGAGACACCCTAGTGGGAACTCAATTCATGGGAAATCATGGGCTGACCTTACTTTGCATGTCACCATTATCTCATCAATGACAACAAAATAGTATCATTTGTTAGTATGTCCATGTTGCATAATCAATTAATTATAAACTGTATTTTAAAACCTAAACATTAATTTAGTCAATTTTCTAAAAATCATTATGAGACGCCCTAGTGGGAACTCAATTCATGGGAAGTCATGGGCTGAACTTACTTCACATGTCTACCTGATTACCGTGTCACCTGATTCACCCATCGCCCAACTCGTTTGGTACATATTCTTAATGAACCATTAAAGTGAAAATTAGAAATTATGACATAAACGTAAATGAACTTATATTTTTTTCAAGAATAATAGATTCTATAGTTAACCAGGCCAACCATGTGAAGGTGGAAGCTCATATGGCCCTTGCCCCACCCCCCCCCCCCCCCCACACACACCACTTTCAATTCCCCATACCCAATCTATCTAGTATAATATATTTTAAAGAAAAACAGTAACATTCAAACATAAAAACTAGGAAAATAAAACTTTAAGGTGAATGAAAGATAACAAATCAACTGAAAAAATAGGGGATAAACTCACCTAACAAAAAGATTGGCCAAATTTGACTAGATCCATGCATGCCTAACCTCACTAATATATAAGGAACATTGTAAATATCATCTTAAATTGATACACATGAGGTGAATGATTAAATGTTGCACTTCTTTATCCATCCATGTCATCCATTTCAGAATTCATGATTAAATCTTGTTCCTCATCCATCTCATCATCTATTACATCCATTTGGGAACTCATGTAAAAATTATTCATTATTTTCCCCCCTTCCTTGTCCCAACTGAAATTATTTATCTCTGGGGAGAGGAATAACTGACTTCCAACTGTCAAACCGTCCAACTGTATGGTGAGTGAAAACTTCTGACTTAGTGACTTCTCCTTATAAATGCATTGACTAACCAAAACTGTTTCTTTTAAATAAAATAATTTTAAAATTTAAAATTCCACCATGCTTTCAACGTAGCCTTTGGTTTACCAAGTTACTATGATAAAACTAAATATTTAAAATATTTACTTTTATCTGGGGGTGTTACATTTGTAGTTAAAGTGAAAGGACTATGATCAGAGTCAAAATCATGATCATTTAAAATGTCAAAGCTTACATTTTGGCCACTTTTATGTCATTGGAAACTATAAGGGCTTGAGAACTACAAAATTTGAATCAACAGATACAAAAATAGATAAATAAAATATTTTAAATTTACTAGTTAACAAGGAAAATTTTAGGGACTAATATTCGTAGGTGGGCTAATTTTCCCTGCCTTTTCAAAAAACAAGATTCGTCAATTTCCATTTTTTTGTAAAATGATTCGCCCAAATTTTATAGTACACCACTATTTTACCTTAACAATCGCCAAATATTATATTGACAAATATAAAATCATTGGAAATATAAATATTTCTACATATATATCTCCAAATTTTTTACAATTTGCATATTAGGGATTAGTAATATTCACCAAGGTTTCAAAACTTTAAGATAAATTTCCATCCTTAAAATTTTCCCTGCAGTAGTTAAATCAAAATTTTCATCTAACAAAAATAAATTGAATCATTTCTATCGTGAAAATATATATTAGTTATTACTAAAATGAATATGTTTTTTATTTTGTAGATTTTATATTTTCATTTTAAATTTTAAATTTTAATTTTTTGAAATTTTAAATTAATTTAAAAAAATTATAATTATTTTACCATTCATACCTTTTATAATGGAATAAAAAAATTTCAAAGAATAATTATTACAATTTTCTTTAAGAATTTTTCTATGTTAAACTTCTGTAATTATAAAAATTATAGGCCAATAAGTTTTGTAATTAAAAAAATAAAAGACTGAAAATATCAACGCTCTTGAATATGTTTAAACTATAGTCTAATCAAATAATCGAAATTATTAAAAAAAATGTTTATCTCATATGCATATTTAGTGAATGTATTTAAGTAATAGACCTGGACATTTACAGATCTCCATTATTGGGCGATGTCGTCATTATGGATGACTCCAAGAATATCTATTATTCCCTTAGAAGAGGATATAGATTGGATCTTTCCATAATAATTATTTCTACTGGGTGTTGCAGGCATCTACTTGGAGCTTAGCTTCATTGCAATGGTATAAATATGCACCACACTGTATTGTTAGGTCTAAACAATATGATATCGCAACAAATAGATGAACGTACAATGATGATCCATATTTATGATTTGGAATCCCATGCATGGAATATGGTTGTGATAGCATACCCAAAGTTTATTTGTCCTATTGGAAAGGGTATCTGTTCTAAATGAAAGGTCTATTGTATTACTTCCTGGGATGGCAACACTTGCATGATAGCATTGACTATTTCAGACAGTTGTTGGATAGGAATTGGATTTCCTCAAAGTTGGGAATGGGGATACCTTTAAAAACAATTTGAATTGGTTGGATGTGATTTAATTTTTTATTGTTATTATTTTCTATACAATGTTTCCTTTTCCCTTTCGATCTCTATCCATATATTTTGTGTCATATTTTGAATCTATCAACATTTTTGGGCCTTACTATATCGATCTGGAAATGAGATAATTGATTGATAATTAAGAATAATAAATTTAACCTTCCTGTGGATATCAAGAATCAACAAATGAATTATATGAACAAGGATTTTTTAGGTTAAAAGTAAACCTCAAATAAAAAAATGTAAAACAAAATTAACTTTAAATAACCAATAAGATTCAAGATGATTCCATCCTGAGGGGAGAATATTTTGGAGGGAAAAGAAGAAAACTATTTTTTAATTGTATTTTTGGTTTATCCCCTTGTAGGTTTACTCAAATGCCAAGTGTAGACACATGTTAGATGTGGAATTTAATTCCACATCCTACAAGTATGCACTCTACATACTTATGAGTAAACCCACATCGAAATAAATTTAAAATACATGAGAAAATTCTTCGTCCAACACAATGTCAATATCATATAGTTCATCCAAATTAATATTGTCTCAATTAACATATATTCTTTGAGCTACTTCGACATATTCATCTCAAACGACATGAACCCATTGCTTTTCTACATCATCATTCTTCTTCAATTCGATCTTCTTCCACTACATTATACTTTATGGGCCTTCCTCTAAGATCATATCTAATAACATACGACAAACTCACTTTATTTGGAACATCTACATAAAATTCATGTTCACATTGGCTTGGAAGAACATATCAGTCTGATCCTGGCTCAAGATTCCTTGTATTAACCATGGTAAATATGTTAGCATGATCAATAACAGTTCTATCAGGCTGACATTCATGGATTCGAAGTCACACTTAATTATATCATGCAAATACCCATATTATTGATTCTCAAAGTGTTCTGGATGTTTGTCACCTCTAGAGGAAACATTGATAACTTGAAATACTATAGTTATCCCACTATCATAAGTTTGCATATTTTCATCCAACCTTTTGATGTGAAATTTGCGATCATTTCACCACATTTTGTTGTGGAGTTTCAATTCCAATACTTTAAACATATAAAAAATGCATTGACAATTGATAAGAAAGCATATTTATACTTGCAAATTTTGAAAATTAAGAAAAAAACACACCATATGCATCAATATAATTGTAAAAAAACTTAGTATGGGTGACTATATTTGCATAATAATATTTTAAACCATATTCTAAATCAATTTCCCTCTATTTAAGATTTTTATCTCCACTACGTTGAGCCTCTTTGACCATTATTAGTTTTTTTGCATCATTCAATCCATTCCTTCATTCAATCTTTATTGTTTGCAATTTATAAATGTATTCCATGCCACTCTCGATCAGTTGCATTAAAATAAAACAATTCACATATATATAATTAGTTACCATGTTATACCTTCATAATAATTGATTATGCAGGAAGACTAATGATCTACGGCTCAAGTGTTAGCTAATAATTGAAAGTGCTCAAAATTGCTTCAAACCTGAATGACCAGATAGAGTTCGTCACTAGGATTCTGGTGCAACTCGTTTCATCAAAATTAGAGTTCGTATGACTGAGTTATCATTTTTTGTTCATTTTCCAAAACAGGAAAAAATATGAGCAGAAAAAGTACAATGTTGATGTGGCAGGTACAATCAGCATTTGCAGGAATATCCTCTAAAAATGTCCAATGACACTGTCCCAAGTGGCACCACCAGATTCACCGATGATGACTAGGAAGTGAAATTTTTTTATTCCTAAGTCTAAGAATTTTTTTATTAAATTGGAATTTTATTTTATATGGTGGCCAATGGGGAAGGGCCACGTGGCATGCCACATACCCCCCCATGGAAGGACAGGTTGGAAGGTCGAATGACAAGTCATATCAAATTTGGACTAAGGTTGCTTGAATTATTATTGGTGGTGGTATTATTCGGATATATATATATATATATATATTACATATTACATATTTATATTATAATGTTTTTAAACCACCAACCACGATAGAGTTAGCTAAATCTGGAGGCATACTAACCAATGTGGTGGAGGACCTAGAATGGTAGATGGAAAAAGTTAGCAATGGAGGTCTTCGTGAATTACAACAAAATTATATTGTGGGGTGGGGGCTCGAACCCCTGACCTCCCACCTGCCATATGTGCACTCGACCATCCCTCCTATGGGGTAGCTCTTACCGATACCATCTTCCACATCTATTTGAATTGTAACCACCCGACTGTTGGGGGTTGGAGGGGGCCAGCCCCACGGGCCAACCCCCTCCCCATGTGACAAGAAGAGCGCGATCGAGAACCAATTCAAATTAAAAATCGGTGGAATAAACTCGTTTAATTAATGTTTAAGTGTGGCTTTTGTTATCACTCTAATAATTCCCAAAGTTGTGAGATTTTTTAGTTGACATTTTTAAGAACATTAGAGGTCACCACAGAGATACTTTCAAGCTTTAAGATCTAGCCTTCCTAAGGCTCAGAGAGGGCTATCTCTATAAGATTTAACTTTTTTTATGTTTGATTTTAGGCTAGTTATATAGGACAATTTGGTTTTGATATTTGGTTTGTTTTGGTGGGAAAAATAACTTATTTCTATGGATAGTGATAGATATGTTTTTCCATTGAGAAAATGGAGTCAATGTGTCAAGCATATAGGTCAGGATCAAAATCTAAATTCAAATATTTTCAGGGCAAGATAGTAGAGTCACTCAAGATCTTTGAGGCTGATTGGTGAAGTGGTTTAATCGAGATAAATAGAAATCAAGGATTCTTTGATCCAGATAAGGAGTAAAGGAGACAAAGGTCATTCGAAAGAGGGAGCAATTAAGGGTTCCCTACTCTAGAAATTAGTAGAAAACATTAAAATGAAAACCAGTAAATAACAGAGTGCTTTTAACAAATTCTGATATATCACTTCCTGATTTCATTTTAAAATTTAGAATACATGTATGTATGAATGGAAAACATAAGAATATTTAACAAATACAAGAATAAAGTACTTCACTTAAGTAACCCAACATGAATCCTAAAATATGATGCTTTATTGATTTGATCCAACCTGCTGACTTGAAACTTGGTATAAAAGATCTACAGGTACAGAAATATTGACTATAGAAATCTTCATCAATTTATTCCACACTAATAGTTCAAAGAGTGAAGTATTTATAAAAAAGATATTACAAAATATCCTAGAATACTCTTAGGAATGTTTTTTGGAAATAAAATATCTATTACAAAAATATAGTGATAGCTACTTAACAACTTGCAAGTTGTCCTAATTATTCAAATTAAAATATATTTCTTATTGGACTTAGGCTGTAGCTAGCTGTTTGAGGTGTCTTCAACGCTGTAACTTGATCTTTATTCAGTTTTGAAACTTTATCTTCTTATATGATACTCTTTTTTTGATACACTTTAATCACTGATACTCTTTAACCTTGTTTTTTTGACTACTTACTGTGTAAAAATCTGTTTTTACTGTGTAAAAACAACAACTCTGTTTTTCATCCTCTTTCACTGTAAAACTGTCTTTTACAATAAATCAGTAAGACTTTGCCAAAAATCTTCATCAGGTAACTTAATCTTGGTAAGTTTCCTGAAATTCTCATCAACCTTTGTGTATCTAACAAAGGTTGGTTTGACCACAAAGAGATGTTTTATCTCATGCTATAAATAACACAAATCTTCCACAGATATGTGCAACACTTTGCTTGTAGGTACTCCTTGCCAACCTGCCTTGTTTACTTTCTCTTTGGAAAAATCTTCTTGCCTCATTATTTTATCATTTAGAACAAGAATGTTTGGTAAACTTTTTTGCCTCAATGTGTCGAACTTAACCATGAATCTAGTTATGGCTATGTCCATATTTTGACACTTTTCTTCTAGTTTCTTCATCAAGTTTTTCTTTGAAATTACCTTTCTCACTTCAAGAATTGTTTCAGTTCTGTTATTTATCCCTATCTCATCCAATTCTTGTTTTTTTTTGGTGTTGAAAAACTTGATTATCTCTAGGGATTCTTTAGGCTTAGCACCTAGTTCTTCCTTTGTCTTCACAATTTCTTCTTTGCTTGCTTTAACCAAGTCTTTCTATTCAAAAATGACTTGAATTGATGGCCAAGTGTCATTGATTGATACAATAATCTTGGACCATATCTGATTTTTTATGTAAGCCATTGGTAATTTCAAGGTTAATTCTACTTCAGCCTTCTTTAACTTTTCACTTACCCTTTTGGCTTTCTGTTCCTCTTTTTTAGCATTGATTTGTGCTAATTTCTTGGCATCCTCCAAGTTCTTGATTTGTTCTTTTAATCTATTGATCTCATTACTCTGTATAGACATCTCTTCCATGGCTTTAATGAGCTTGTTGGATACATCTGTTTGTTGCACTGCTAAAGTATGATTCAGTAGCAGAAGTAGTGGAAGAAGTCATTGGCACAACTGTAGCCAATGGGACTTTTGGTGCCAACTCCTCTACTAAATTTGAAGGAACTGTTGTAGTTACCATGGAGATGATTGTGGGAGGAAAACTTTGAGTTTTTTTAGCTTCTTTATCTTTGACAAGATTGTCCATTTCTATTTCCATTTCCTTAATTTATGCTATCATTTGTAGTATGAGACTCATCATCTCATATTTCTGTTTTTCCTCTTGTAGAATCTCTTTATTTTGTGGATGTTCTGTTGGAGGAAGTTTCAGTTTCTTTCTAAGTGCTGTTATATCAACATTTTTCTTCTTTATCATTTCTTCTGCAGCTTTTACATTAGTAGGGTCATACCCTACTTCAATCACTAGTTATTCTAAAGAATTGATTCTAGTGTCTTTAGCATAGGAAGAGGATTTTTTAGTCCTAATTTGATCTCTCAAATTTGTTATAGTTTTATGGAGTTTCCAGGAACTCATTACCTTTGTGGTCATAGTAGAATAATGCATTTTTGAGCTCTGTTTTTGAAACTCAATTTGATCTAAAGGATGAATGCTTTATATTGGTACTTCAAAGTCAACTTTCTTATAATCTGCTGTTGTTTTAGGTGTTTTGACTGTAGGTTGAAGCATTGACATTATCAATTTCTTATTTGTATAGTCAAAATCTGAGAGAAGCCTATTTTGATTGCTTGGAGTCTGCTTCAAATACTATGAATAAATTTCATTCTTTATCTCTTCATTCTTGGTGTTGATTTGTTTGTACTTTTCTTTGATATCAAGGTCTGTATCTTCTGCTTGCTGTGATGAATATGCCTCCATGTCTTGTTGTTTCTCAATCACCTGAGTGTTTGAATTATCATTTTCCTGATCATTTTCAATAACTGTAGCAGCATATGTGTTCTTCTCTAGGTTTTCTTCATGTAAAATCTCAATTGTTTCCTTCTCTTTGTCCACTGGATTGATCTCAGGTTTCTTACTATATTTGATCTTGAATCTGGTCTCTATTGTTGTTTCAGCTATTTATGTACCTTCTTCTCTGATTATTTTTTTGGTTATGTCTTCTTGATTTACAATTTTCAAAGTGTGACTAGTATCACCCTGTTTGACTATTTCCATCAATGTGTTGTCCAACCATTCAATTTGGTTTGCAAAATTTTCAATTTCAGGTCTCTTATCATGTATATAAGGGGTTAATTTTCATTTTACCCTCATTTTACTGAGTATTCCATAAGTATCATAATTCCATAAGAAACTTTCTTCAAATTTATATTCCAGCAACTATTTTGCTACCTTTGTACCTGCTTCCCTGTGATTTCATATGAAAGGTCCTACCTCGTTTTTCAACTTGAATTGAGTCTTCTTTTTGGCAGCCAAGAATTTTATAGAGTCTGAGTTCAATATTTTTTTTATGTACTCTAAGGAAAAAACTCTCATTAGAAAGTATTTTGGAAATTTATAGGGCAAAAGTTTTCACCCGCAGACTCTAATCTCTGTATGATTTTGGTAGAGGTACCAATCTCCAATTCTCCTTTGCTTTGACAACTGTAACATTTTCTTTATCTCATTACTTATCCTTGGTTGTACACTTTTTGTAAGCATGTTTATCAATGGATGAACAAAACAATCTATGAAATCCACATAAGTGAATTATGTTGATTATTTTCTGATTAGAGAAGTCCAGAAAATGACTGGCAATGGATTAACTTCTACATCCAATTTTTGAAGGTTTATTGGGAATTTATCTGCTTGGAAGTAAAGGAACATATGAATGAAGAAGGATGTATATCTAAAAACTCCATAAGTGAGAAGTTTCACAAGCTGATCATGGATACTATCAGCTATATACTCAGCATGGTTATAAATGATAGAAGGAGGTTGACTAGGCACAAAAGTAGATAGAAAACCAAGAATAGACTTATCAGTGTGCTCATCAGTAAAATAACCAAGGATAAAGGATAAAATAGAAATAACATGTCTTGATCCTTCAGGAAACTTGAAAGATAAATATGGATGGTTTATCTTTGGGATTTCAACATATGAACGCATGAATGTTTGAAAGATTTGAAATCTCTTAAGAAATTATAACTCAATATAAAGCTTAGTAAGGGCTTCTATGGGTAATGGGACTGCATTAGGATCCGGTTTCAACTGAAGAATTAGGTTTATAGACTCTGTAGTAATAGTGAATAATACTTCTTTGTTAGCATCAACCATAGCTCTTTGGTCAGGGGAATAGTAGGTTTGACACAATATAATGACTTTTGGACACTAATGGGTATGTGGGACTACATATTTGGGTAAATTGGATTCCCAAATTTGAACTTCATCTCCCTGATCCAAATATTTTTCTACACTCCAGCAGTGGAGATCAAGAAGATTTAATTCAATGACTGGATTATTTATTTTGTAATCAACATCAGCTAAGGGTATATACTCAACATCTACAATAGGAAGTTGTAGTGGATTTATGACAATGGTACTTTTGGAAGCCATTACTGGGTTTAATTTTGACAATTTTGACCTTTTGGAACTTAGAAACTCTATTTTTTTAAGCTTTTTTATACTCTTCTGTAAGCTTAGACTATTTAAAAAAAGTATTTCTGGTGTGACATAAGTTTCTTTTAAACAAAAAAAGGTAAAATTAGGCTTTATATGCTTCAAACCTTCAATTAGGTTCCAAAATTAATCTTTAAACCTTCTTACAAACTTAGAAAGGTATAATAACGGTTTTTTTGTCTTTCTTGGATGAAACAGGAGTAAAAACAGTTTAATTAATGCAAAAAAAAGGGTTATGGGTATTTGCAATGGATTTTTGAATCAATTAGAGGTTCTCTAAGGTCTATAAAAGGCCTAACTATATTCAATTTTGTTTTGAGACCAGTTATAGTATCTGAGACTTGTGATTTTATCAAGGTTTTACAGCAAATATATTCTTTGAAGGCAATTAAAGGTATTTCTGTAGGCAGACAAGCTTTACAAGGCTAAAATTTAGAAATATAGCTCTTTCAAATGACAAGAAGGTTATTTTCTTTGAAGAATACATGTTTTTTGCAGGTATTTTGACTTAACATAGGGTTTCTGAGGTGTCAAGGAGCTTTCAGAAGCTGTTTGAAGTCCTTGGAGGCTGATTGGAAGCTTTAGGTGATCACAGCAACAATTTTAATGGTTTTCCAGTTTTGAGCATGTAAACAGAGGTAATGGCATCTTTTCTTCCATCAGAAAGGGTTTAAACGAGCAAATAATGCAAAAAAAGTTTTAAACTGCATGTATTTTCAATTTTATAGAAAATATGGGTTTAAATAGTAAATGCATTCAATGCGGGTCAAATCAGAAGGGAGGCAGTTTGGCACAGGGGGTGGAATAACACAAGCGGTTATCACAACATGAGAAAGTGATAAGAGTTTTTTCAGAAATGAAGGTGATCAAATTGTTTTGTGCCACGTGGAGGAGAGAGGACAGGGAAATACTGCCCATTTTTCAAATCCAAAATGGATTAGCAATCGTGCTTTTGAAAATGCTATATTGGATGTGGTTCGTCGGATCTGGAGGAGGATATGCGAACGACTGTGATTCGTTGGTGGATTTTCTCGGTGTATAGGGCGTGAGGCCCGAGATATTTATATGCTGCGGGATTGGCTTAATACATTTAAACAAAGTTTAAGAGTAAAATTTAATGTATCAATATGATAGGCGGATATGCGAATTACACAGTAAATAAGTGATTTACAGATGTAATGCGACTATAGGGTGGGTTTAATATATATTACACATGTTTTAACCTCTTAGGAAGAAGGATAAGTCACATTGGGGAATTAGAACCATAGGTTAAATATTATAAAATGGATTTTTGGGGTATTTTAAAATAATGAATTAATATAACTACAGGGGGTATTTATAAGGAATTAATAAATTAAAGTTAAATGTTAATATAAAAATGAATGTGATGAACGAACATATACATAAATATACCAAGTAAAAGTGTAAAATAAGTTTTTTGGCATATTTTTCATAATGTTTTTGCCATACTTAACTCTTTACACTTAATACTTTGGGGTTTTTGAATGTTTTTGTATTAAATGAAATTAGTTAGAGGGGATTTTTACTTTCCCTAAGAAAAAAGGTGTTTTAACTTAGGAAAAGGGTTTTTATCTTAGGAAAAGAGTGATAATGTTGAGTAAATGGGTCTTTATGAAGGAAATCCAATACTTATTACCAATCAGTTATTAAGCCTTGAGTGTGGTCCCAAAAAAAGTCAGAGAAATGCTTTGAGCCTTTATAACTGAAGGTTTTTAATACTGGAATATTTTGAGGGAAGGGAAATTAGTAATTTGCCAAATGATGTTTTATTACATGCCTTGTGCAACTTCGTTCTACCTACCCATCATTTATTCTACCATTTTTTCATTATTTGCATGGGTGCATTTGAGCTTGCAACCCTGAATCCATTTTTCTTTTAAAGCAGGAAACTATCTAATTCTAACCTTATTTCATCTGAGGGCTCAGATTAAACTGTTGAGATCCTCATTTTTTCTCTAACTATCTACTGAGGCCTTTCAGAGGAACCAGAGGCAATTAAAATCATATCACTATGAATTTTATATCATTTTTATATATGGTTCTTGGGTTTGAACATGATGATGTAATTTTATGATTTTTCAAGCCCACGCTAGCATATTATATGAATACCTTGAGAATTATATAAATTAGAGTGAGGAGAAGTTGCATTCTCACCAACCCAAGTGAAATTAATCATATGTGGAGAGTATCTAAAGTGGGTGCAACCTAAAGGAGTCTTTTCAAGCATATGAGGAATTTTTGGGTTTGTTTTGCCTCTATTCCAAATTTATGCTCCCAATCACGGTATCTCTCATTTGCAAGAGATTATATAGAATCAATATAGATACATATAAATACATTGTCTGGGCATTTTTTATGCAATCATAATAAAGAAAACTCATCAGAAATAGTATTACCACTATCATTAGGTGATGCAACTAAAACATTATCATCTGAGTTATAAAGAATTGCAAATACCTAATTTTGAATAGGATTGAAGTGCCTAAATTGTTGATATAGTGCTTCATATGAATTATTTCTTAATGTAGACATAGGAAGTGAATGTAAGTCTATAAACTTAATTGGAGGTGGGTATTTCTATGGAAAAATAAGATGTCTAAGTGAAACTGCCAGTATTTTCCATGACCCCAACCACTTATTAGATACAACATAAATAAATTTTTGGGAGGAAGAGGTTCATGGTGTTGAAGAATGTAGCTAGCGTTGGTATTCATAATTGTATTTGTGAAAAGAAAGAAAAATTGTTTTTTTATTGTATAATAAATTTGACTTACTAACGCGTGGTTTTCATGCTTGGGTCATTGTTCAACAGGTCAAAGCCTACATTGTTTCCTTCTAGTATTATATATTCAGTAATTATCATTATTATTATATGATAGACCCTTCTTGGGATGTTTGTGTCAAGAAATAAAAATATTTTCTCCTCCTCGACCAAGTCAACTTCGTAATCCTTCAATTCAATGTCAAACAATTTAATAAGTTAAACTCAAACAACTTGACAATTCATCCTTCTGTTGAAGATTCAAACCACTATAAATACACAAGTGAATTCATCCTATTGAAGGGTAAAAATACATTTGATCTATAGTGCAGAAGAATTAAGAAAAATAAAACAAAATCCTATTCTATGCCTAGAATATAAGCAAGCCAAGCAAAGGACTAAAGCTCGTAATCCTCTATCAAAAGGTGCAAAATTTTCTAGAGTATTATAGGGTTCAAATAAATAGAAGACCAAAAATTGTAGAAAAAAATAAGAAATAAATTGAAACTCTAATCTTGATGCTTATCATTTTGACTTGGTTATGGAAGGTTGACTTGGTGGAGTAAATGAGGTCATTTATCTTGGTCTAGGGTTCTAGTTCTCTCAAATTGATATGAATATACTAGTGGAATGGTTTGACTAGGTTTTCCTCTTGTTAAGGGTTTTTCCTTGGTTGAGTGCCTATATATTGTGTTCCTCTTTTGTTTATGATCTTCATTGATTTCCTTTAGTCTTGATGATAAGAAAAATATAACTCAAAAGGAAGAGCTAAAAAGTAAATATCATGATATAGTTGGAATCTATGTAAAGGAACATGAAATACATGAAACCAAAATGGTGTGATTACTCCCCCCAAAGGAAATATTAAAATTTTAGGAAAATTATGAAAATGTTCTCCTATAATTGAAGGGAATTATGTAGTCCTAGAAAGCTTGCATCAATTATGGATTTGATCAAAGAATAAAAGGCCCAAATCCTCCTACTTTAGGATACCAAATTGGAAGACTACGAATTTCGACAAAAATACAATAGCATTTGGAATCTCAATTATGTTTGGGAAACAATTTCTACGAGTTTATCTATGGGAATTTACACCCTTTGGAATTATTTTAGTTTAAATTTAAATCAGGTTAGGTGTTTCCATCATTGGTTAGTGACAAATTTCTTGCATATCTCATCTAACACTCTTGCAATATAGTTAATACTTATGGGCTCTAATTTATCATGAGAAATTAAAATGTTGAAAATTTGTAATGGAGTTAAGGGATTAAAATTTTCGTTGAAATTACATTGTAGAAAGAGACTTTAACACCACACTTCATCATTATGAGTAAACTGGGGGGATGTGATGGGGGTTGTTTTGGGATCAAATCATATAGAGAATGGATAACCCCATTTCTTTGTTTGATTTAGTGAATATCTTTGTTGAAAAGGGGAAACTTACATCGACCAATAGATGGCTCAGCCCTAGACACATTAAGCTAGATCAATTATTGGTATATATTTCCTTCGCAGAAAGTAACATATCTCTTTCTTCTCAAATTATATCTTATGTTGGATCAGATCACTGAAAAATCACCTTTTCTATGATAAAACAAGATGAGTTATTATGAAATGTAGCACCATTAAACATTTTTTATTTATTTTAGGTCAACATTCCTATGGTAGTGCCATGGCATCTATATAGTGAAACCATAATATGTTTTTATCTTCATTAAGAGTCAACTCTACATAATTCTATAATTTTCTTCAAATATTTCCATTTCCACTTCTATAGAATGATGCAAAATCGTCAACCATACAAAAAAAATTGACCTTATTATAGTTCAAGTTCAACCATGAGCATATAATCCTCCAATTCTTAAGTAGGCCACCACA
Organism: Pinus albicaulis; assembly: GCA_034641835.2. Taxonomy (NCBI): domain Eukaryota; kingdom Viridiplantae; phylum Streptophyta; class Pinopsida; order Pinales; family Pinaceae; genus Pinus; species Pinus albicaulis. The sequence continues at coordinate 988,855,883 of CM076577.1, read as the reverse complement.
TCACATCAACCATTGATCAAAAATACCCCAAAATTCAATACATGAGCACCATAAGGCTAAAAACTCTCCAAGAGAATTAGGGAATATTAGTTCTTTACATTAAGTGAGGTTTTGATACTAATATATGCACAACAAAACTTTTATTTTTCAAAATTTATTTTTATGTTATAATATTCACTTATACATCTCTAATGTAACATTAATGTAGCTCGAATGTTCAATCCATGTGTTGCCAACACAATTGACAAGGTAACTGCCCATGATTTTCCATGCCACCTCAACTATGGCTCATCGGTTCAATTAATTCCATGTCACAATATAGAGTATAAACTCACCTAACCAAAATATTGGCCAAATTTGACTAGGTCCATGCATGCCTAACCTCACTAATATATAAGGAACATCGTAACTATCATCTTCAATTGATATACATGAGGTGAATGATTAAATTTTGCACTTCTTTATCACTTGACCCTTTCTTATTTTGTATCAAATATGTAATATGAAGAATTTTTAATTATTAATAAATGAACCAATCAAATTAAAAGGAAAAAAAATATGATTTAAGTTATGGAGTAATCTAGGTTTTGAGAGCCCAAATTACACAAATGTGGACATAAGTTAAACTATTTTCTCTCTATTATATTTTGAAATCAAATATTTCTTTAATTATTATTAATAATATGCATTTATATTTAACACTAGAAAAGGGTAATCCTTCCATACAATCACCATAAGTAATAGTAAAAACTATAAAAACTCAAAAATATTATTTGCATAGTGAGTTGCAAATACACATATCAAACCACCAAAAAAAAATATCATAGAACTTACAACAAGGCACTTTGAATACACATAATAAGTGTATTATGAGTTCAAAATAAAATAAACTAGAGTCTAATAACCACAAGTCATAATATCTTTGTTTACAGTGTGGGTGTTTGCCCTGCGGTGCAAATCAGTCAATACTAATCATTAGCTCATCAATGACAACAAAATATTATCATTTGTTAGTACATCCATGTTTCATAATCAATCAATTATAAACTGGATTTTAACACCTAAACACTAATTTAGTTAATTTTATAAAAATGATTATGAGACACCCTAGTGGGAACTCAATTCATGGGACATCATGGGCTGACCTTACTTTGCATGTCACCATTATCTCATCAATGACAACAAAATAGTATCATTTGTTAGTATGTCCATGTTGCATAATCAATTAATTAAAAACCGTATTTTAACACCTAAACATTAATTTACTCAATTTTCTAAAAATCATTATGAGACACCCTAGTGGGAACTCAATTCATGGGAAGTCATGGGCTGAACTTACTTCACATGTCTACCTGATTACCGTGTCACCTGATTCACCCATCGCCCAACTCATTTGGTACATATTCTTAATGAACCATTAAAGTGCAAATTAGAAATTATGGCATAAACGTAAATGAACTTATCTTTGTTTCAATAATAATAGATTCTATACTTAACCAGGCCAACCATGTGAAGGTGGAAGCTCATATGGCCCTTGCTCCACCCCCCTCCCCCCAACACACCACTTTCAATTCCCCATACCCAATCTATCTAGTATAATATATTTTAAAGAAAAACAGTAACATTCAAACATAAAAACTAGGAAAATAAAACTTTAAGGTGAATGAAAGATAACAAATCAACTGAAAAAATAAGGGATAAACTCACCTAACCAAAAGATTGGCCAAATTTGACTAGATCCATGCATGCCTAACCTCACTAATATATAAGGAACATTGTAAATATCATCTTCAATTGATACACATGAGGTCAATGATTAAATGTTGCGCTTCTTTATCCATCCATGTCATCCATTTCAAAATTCATGATTAAATCTTGTTCCTCATCCATCTCATCATCTATTACATCCATTTGGGAATTCATGTACAAATTATTCATCGTTTTCCCCCCTTCCTTGTCCCAACTGAAATTATTTATCTTTGGGGAGAGGAATAATTGACTTCCAACTGTCAAACCATCCAACTGTATGGTGAGTGAAAACTTCTCACTTAGTGACTTCTCCTTATAAATGCATTGACTAACCAAAATTGTTTCTTTCAAATAAAATTAAAATAAAATAATTTTAAAATTTAAAATTCCTCCATGCTTTCAACGTAGCCTCTAGTTTACCAAGTTACTATGATAAAACTGAATATTTAAAATATTTACTTTTATCTGGGGGTGTTACATTTGTAGTTAAAGTGAAAGGACTATGATCAAAGTCAAAATCATGGTCATTTAAAATGTCAAAGCTTACATTTTGGCCACTTTTATGTCATTGGAAACTATAAGGACTTGAGAACTACAAAATTTGAATCAATAGATACAAAAATAAATAAATAAAATATTTTTAATTTATTAGTTAAGGGAAAATTTTAGGGGCTAATATTCACAAGTGGGCTAATTTTCCCTGCCTTTTCAAAAAACAAGATTCGTCAATTTCCATTTTTTTCTAAAATGATTCGCCCAGATTTTATAGTACACCACTATTTTACCTTAAAAATTGCCAAAATATTATATTGACTAATATGAAATCATTGGAAATATAAATATTTCTACAGATATATCGCCAAAAATTTTACAATTTTCATATTAGGGACTAGTAATATTCGCCAAGGTTTCTAAACTTTAAGATAAACTTCCATCCTTAAAATTTAAATCAAAATTTTCATCTAACAAAAAAAAATTGAATCATTTCTATCGTGAAAATATATATTAGACATATTACTAAAATGAATATGTATTTTAGTTTGTGAATTTTATATTTTCATTTTAAATTTTAAAATTTAATTTTTTGAAATTTGAAATTAATTTTTTAAAAATTATAATTATTTGACCATTCATGCCTTTTATAATGGAATTAAAAATTTTCGAAGAATAATTATTACAATTTTTTTAAGAATTTTTCTATGTTAAACTTCTGTAATTATAAAAATTATAGGCCAATAAGCTTTTAATTAAAAAAATAAAAGACTAAAAATATCACCGCTCTTGAATATATCTAAACTATAGACTAATCAAATAATCGAAATTATTAAAAAAAATGTTTATCTCATAAGCATATTCAGCGAACGTATTTCAGAAACTTAAGTAATATAATATTGAAGAGGCGATTGTTCAGACATGGACATTTACGGATCTCCATTATTGGGCGATGTCGTCATTATGGATGACTCCAAGAATATCTATTATTATCTTAGAAGAGGATATAGATTGGATCTTTCCATAATAATTATTGCTACTGGGTGTTGCAGGCATCTACCTAGAGCTGAGCTTCATTGCAATGGTATAAATATGCACCACACTATATTTTTAGGTATAAACGATATGATATCGCAACAAATAGATGAACGTACAATGATGAGCAGGAATATGGTTGTGATAGCATCCCCAAAGTCCATATTTGTGATTTGGAATCCCATGCATGGCATATGGTTGTGATAGCATACCCAAAGTTCATTTGTCCTATTGCAAAGGGTATCTGTTCTAAATGAAAGGTCTATTGTATTACTTCTTGGGATGGTATAACTTGCATGATAGCATTGACTATTTCAAATAGTTGTTGGATAGGAATTGGATTTCCTCAAGGTTGGGAATGTGGATACCTTTAAAAACAATTCGAATTGGTTGGATGTGATTTAATGTTTTATTGTTATTATTTTCTATGTATTTGCATGTGGACTTGGAAGGAACATCTAGGAATTCTGGAATGGTGTGAATAAAATCCGATCTGGGGGCCAGAAGAAACTGAGTTTTTTAGGGTAGCATCAAATAATAATGGATGAACAATGATTTAGATGGGGAATTGAAAATATCAATGTGAAATAAAAATTGAATATTAAGGAGGAGCATCATGTTTCTCTTTCCCTTTCGATCTCTATCCATATATTTTGTGTCATCTTTTGAATCTATCAACATTTTTGGACCTTACTATACCGATCTGGAAATCAGATAATTGATTGGTAATTAAGAATAATAAATTTAACCTTCCTATGGATATCAAGAATCAACAAATGAATTAGATGAACAAGGATTTTTTAGGTTAAAAATAAACCTCAAATAAAAAAATGTAAAACAAAATTAACTTTAAATAACCAATAAGATTCAAGATGATTCCATCCTGAGGGGAGAATATTTTGGAGGGAAAAGAAGAAAACTATTTTTTAATTGTATTTTTGGCTTATCCCCTTGTAGGTTTACTCAAATGCCAAGTGTAGACACATGTTAGATGTGGAATTTAATTCCACATCCTACAAGTATGCGCTCTACATACTTATGAGTAAACCCACATCGAAATAAATTTAAAATACATGAGAAAACTCTTCGTCCAACATAATGTCAATATCATATAGTTCATCCAAATTAATATTGTCTCAATTAACATATATTCTTTGAGCTACTTCGACATATTCATCTGAAACGACTTGAACCCATTACTTTTCTACATCATCTTTCTTCTTCAATTCCATCTTCTTCCACTACATTATATTTTACGGGCCTTCCTGTAGGATCATATCTAATAACATACGACAAACTCACTTTACTTGGAATGTCTACATAAAATTCATGTTCACATTGGCTTGGAAGAGCATATCTGTCTGATCCTAGCTCAAGATTCCTTGTATCAACCATGGTAAATTTGTTCGCATGATCAATAACAGTTCTATCAGGGTCACGTTCATGGATTCAAAGTCACACTTAATTATATCATGCAAATACCCATAGTATTGATTCTCAAAGTGTTCTAGATGTTTGTCACCTCTAGGGGAAACATTGATAACTTGAAATACTACAGTTATCCCACTATCATAAGTTTTCATCTTTTCATCCAACCTTTTGATGCGAAATTTGCGATCATTTCACCACATTTTGTTGTGGAGTTTCAATTCCAATACATTAAACATATAAAAAATGCATTGACAAATTATAAGAAAGCATATTTATACTTGCAAATTTTGAAAATTAAGAAAAAAACACACCATATGCATCAATATAATTGTAAAAAAACTTAGTATGGGTGACTATATTTTCATCATAATATTTTAAACCATATGCTAAATCAATTTCCCTCTATTTAAGATTGGTATCTCCACTAAGTTGAGCCTCTTTGACCATTATTAGTTTGTTTGCATCATTCAATCCATTCCTTCATCCAATCTTTATTGTTTGCAATTTATAAATGTATTGCATGCCACTCTTGATCAGTTGTATTAAAATAAAACAATTCACATATATATAATTAGTTACCATGTTATACCTTCATAATAATTGATTATGCAGGAAGACTAATGATCTACGACTCAAGTTTTAGCTAATAATTCAAAGTGCTCAAAATTGCTTTAAACCTGAACGACTAGATAGAGTTCGTCACTAGGATTCTGGCGCAACTCATTTCATCAAAATCCGAGTTCATATGACTGAGTTATCATTTGTTGTTTGTTTTCCAAAACAGGCAAAAATATGAGCAGAACGGGTAAAGTGTTGATGTGGCAAGTACAATCAGCATTTGCAGAAATATCCTCTAGAAATAGCCAATGACACTGTCCCAAGTGGCACCACTAGATTCACCGATGATGACTAGGAAGTGAAAAAATTTTATTCCCAAGTCTAAGAAATTTTTTATTAAATTGGAATTTTATTTTATATGGTGGCCAATGGGGAAGGGCCACGTGGCATGCCACGTATCCCCCCATGGAAGGACAAGTTGGAAGGTCGAATGACAAGTCATATCAAATTTGGACTAAGGTTGCTTGAATTATTATTGGTGGTGGTATTATTCGGACATATATATATATATATATATATATATATATATATATATATATATATATATATATATATGTATATATATAATGTTTTTAAACCACCAACCACGATAGAGTTAGCTAAATCTGGAGGCATACTAACCAATGTGGTGGAGGACCTAGAATGGTGGATGGAAAAAGTTAGCGATGGAGGTCTTCGTGACTTAGAGAAAAATTATATTGTGGGGTGGGGGCTCGAACCCCTGACCTCCCACCTGCCATATGCACGCTCGACCATTTCTCCTATGGGGTACCTCTTACCCATACCATCTTCCACATCTATTTGAATTGTAACCACCCGACTGTTGGGGATTGGAGGGAGCCAGCCCCGCGGGCCAACCCCCTCCCCATGTGACAAGAAGAGCACGACCGAGAGCCAATTCAAATGAAAAATTGTTGGAATAAACTCGTTTAATTAATGTTTAAGTGTGGCTTCTGTTATCACTCTAATAATTCCCAAATTTGTGAGATATTTTAATTTATATTTTTAAGAACATTAGAGGTAACCACAGACGTGCTTTCAAGCTTTAGGATCTAGGCTTCCCAAGGCTCAGAGAGGGCTCTCTCTATAAGATTTAACTTTTTCTATGTTTGATCTTGGGCTAGTTATATAGGATAGTTTGGTTTTGATATTTGGTTTGTTTTGGTGGGAAAAATAAATTATTGATATGGATAGTGATAGATCTATTTTTCCATTGGGAAAATGGAGTCAACGTGTCAAGCATATAGGTTAGGATCAAAATCTAAATTCAAATATTTTCAGGGCAAGATAGCAGAGTCACTCAAGATCTTTGAGGCTGATTGGTGAAGTGGTTTAATCGAGATAAAGAGAAATCAAGGATTCTTTGATCCGGATAAGGAGTGAAGAAGACAAAGGTCATTCGAAAGAGGGAGAAATTAAGGGTTCCCTACTCTGGAAATTAGTAGAAAACATTAAAATGAAAACCAGTAAATAATAGAGTGCTTTTAACAAATTCTGATATATCACTTCATGATTTCACATTAAAATTTAGAACACATGTATGTATGAATGGAAAACATAAGAATATTTAACAAATACAAGAAGAAAGTACCTCACTTAAGTAGCTCAACACATGAATCCTAAAATATGATGCTTTATTGATTCGATCCAGCCTGCTGACTTGAAACTTGGTACAAAAGCTCTTCAGGTACAGAAATATTGACTATAGAAATCTTCATCAATTTATTCCACACTAATACTTCAAAGAGTGAAGTATTTATACAAAAAATATTACAAAATATCCTAGAATAATCTTAGGAATGTTTTTTGGAAATAAAATATCTATTACAAAAATATAGTGACAGCTACTTAACAACTTGCAAGCTGTCCTAATTATTCAAATTAAAATATCTTCCTTGTTGGACTTAGGCTGCAGCTGGTTGTTTGAGGTGTCTTCACCGTTGTAACTTTATCTTTATTCAGTTTTGAAACTTTATCTTCTTATATGATACTCTTTTTTCGATACACTTTAATCACTGATACTCTTTAACCTTGTTTTTTTGACTACTTACTGTGTAAAAACAACAACTTTGTTTTTCATCCTCTTTCACTGTAAAATTGTCTTTTACAATAAATCAGTAAGATTTTTCCAAAACTCTTCATCAGGTAACTTGATCTTGGTAAGTTTTCTAAAATTCTCATCAACATTTGTGTATATAACAAAGGTTGGTTTGACCACAAAGAGATGTTTTATCTCATGCTATCAATAAAACAAATCTTCCATAGATTTGTGCAACACTTTGCTTGTAGGTACTCCTTGCCAACCTACCTTGTTTACTTGTTCTTTGGAAAAATCTCTGATTTTCTTGTTGTAATCTACTTGCTTCATTAGTTTATCATTTAGAACAAGAATATTTGGTAAACCTTTTTTCCTCAATGTGGCAAACTTAACCATGAATCTAGTTATGGCTATGTCCATATTTTGACACTTTTCTTCTAGTTGCTTCATCAAGTTTTTCTTTGAAATTACCTTTCTCACTTCAAGAATTGTTTCAGTTTTGTTATTCATCCCTATCTCATCCAATTCTTGTCTATTTTTTCTATTGACAAACTTGATTATCTCTAGGGATTCTTTAGGCTTAGCACCTAGTTCTTCCTTTGTCTTCACAATTTCTTCTTTGGTTGCTTTAACCAAGTCTTTCTGTTAAAAAATGACTTGAATTGATGGCCAAGGTTCATTGATTGACTCAATAATATTGGACCATATCTGATTTTTTATGTAAGCCATTGGTTCTTTCAAGGTTAATTCTACTTCAGCCTTCTTTAACTTTTCACTTACCCTTTTGGCTTTCTGTTCCACTGTTTTTGCATTGATTTGTGCTAATTTCTTGGCATCCTCCAAGTTCTTGATTCGTTATTTTAATATATTGATCTCATTACTCTGTATAGACATATCTTCCATGGCTTTAATGAGATTTTTGGATTCATCTGTTTGTTGCACTGCTGAAGTAGATGATTCAGTAGCAGAAGTAGTGAAAGAAGTCATTGGCACAGCTGTAGCCAATGGGACTTTTGGTGCCAACTCCTCTTCTAAATTTGAAGGAACTGTTGTAGTTACCATGGAGATGATTGTGGGAGGAAAAAATTGATTTTATATAGCTTCTTTATCTTGGACAAGCTTGTCCATTTCTATTTCCATTTCCTTAATTTGTGCTATCATTTGTAGTATGAGACTGATCATCTCATCTTTCTATTTTTCCTCTTACAAAATCTCTTTATTCTGTGGATGTTCTGTTGGAGGAAGTTTCAGTTGCTTTCTAAGTGCTGCTATATCAACATTTTTCTTCTTTATCATTTCTTCTGTAGCTTTTACATTAGCAAGGTCATACCCTACTTCAATCACTAGTTATTCTAAAGAATTGATTCTAGTGTCTTTAGCATAGGAAGAGGCTTTTTCAGTCCTAATTTGATCTCTCAAATTTGTTATAGTGTTCTGGAGTTTCTAGGCACTCATTGCCTTTGTGGTCATAGTAGAATAAAGCATTTCTGAGCTCTTTTTGTGAGACTCAATTTGATCTAAAGGATGAATGCTTTATATTGGTACTTCAAAGTCAACTTTCTTATAATCTGCTATTGTTTTAGGTGTTTTTACTGTAGGTTGAAGTATTGACATTATCAATTTCTTATTTGTATAGTCAAAATCTAAGAGAAGCCTATTTTGATTGCCTAGAGTCTGCTTCAAATACTATGAATAAATTTTAGTCTTTATCTCTTCATTCTTGGTGTTGATTTGTTTGTACTTTTCTTTGATATCAAGGTCTGTATCTTCTACTTGCTGTGATGAATATGCCTCCATGTCTTGTTGTTTCTCAATCACTTGAGTGTTTGAATTATCATTTTCCTGCTCATTTTCAATTACTGTAGCAGCATCTGTGTTCTTCTCTAGGTTTTCTTCATCTAAAATCTCAATTGTTTCCTTCTCTTTGTCCACTGGATTGATCTTAGGTTTCTTACTATATCTGATCTTGAATCTGGACTCTGTTGTTGTTTCATCTATTTATGTAACTTCTTCTCTGATTATTTGTGTGGTTATGCCTTCTTGATTTACAGTTTTCAAAGTGTGACTAGTATCACCTTGTTTGGCTATTTCCATCAATGTGTTGTCCAACCATTCAATTTGGTTTGCAAACTTTTCAATCTCAGGTCTCTTATCAGGTATATAAGGGGTTAATTTTCATTTTACCCTCATTTTATTGAGTATTCCATAAGGATCATAATTCCATAAGAAACTTTCTTCAAATTTATATTCCAACAATTGTTTTGCTACCTCTGTACCTTCTTCCCTGTGATTTCATATGAAAGGTCTTGCCTGGTTTTTCAACTTGAATTGAGTCTTCTTTTTGGTAGCCAAGAAGTTTATAGAGTCTGAGTTCAAGATTTGTCTTATGTACTCTAAGGCAAAAAATCTCATTGGCAAGTATTTTGGAAATTTATAGGGAAAAAATTTTCACCCGTAGACTCTAATCTCTGTATGATTTTGGTAGAGGTACCAATCTCCAGTTCTGCTTTGCTCTGAAAACTGTAAAAAAAAATTTATCTCATTACTTATCCTTGGTTGTAAACTTTTTGTAAGCATGTTTATCAATGGATGAACAAAAAAATCTATGAAATCCACATAAGTGAATTATTTTGATTCTTTTCTGATTAGAGAAGTCCAGAGAATGACTGGCAATGGATTACCTTCTACATCCAATTTCTGAAGGTTTATTGGGAATTTATCTGCTTGGAATTAAAGGAACATATGAAAGAAGAAGGATGTATATCTAAAAACTCCATCAGTGGGAAGTTTCATAAGCTGATCGTGGATATTATCATCTATATACTCAGCATAGTTATAAATGACAGAAGGAGGATGACTAGGCACAAAAGTAGATAGAAAACCAAGAATATACTTATCATTGTGCTCATTAGTAAAATAACCAAGGATAAAGGATAACATAGAAATAACATGTCTTGATCCTTTAGGAAACTTGGAAGATAAATATGGATGGTTTATCTTTGGGATTTCAACATATGAATGCATGAATGTTTGAAAGATTTGAAATCTCTTAGGAAATTATAACTCAATATAAAGCTTAGTAAGGGCTTCTATGGATAATGGGACTGCATTAGGATCTAGTTTCAACTGAAGCATTAGGTTTATAGACTCTGTAGTAATAGGGAATAATACTACTTTGTTATCATCAACCATAACTCTTTGGTCAGGGGAATTGTAGGTTTGACACAATCTAATGACTTTTGGACACTGATGGGTATGTGGGACTACATATTTGGGTAAATTGGATTCCCAAATTTGAACTTCATCTCCCTGATCCAAATATTTTTGTACACTCCAGCAGTGGAGATCAAGAAGATTGAATTCAATGACTAGATTATTTATTTTGTAATCAACATCAGCTTAGGGTGTATACTCAATATCTACAATAGGAAGTTGTAGTGGATTTATGACAATGGTACTTTTAGAAGCCATTACTGGGTTTAATTTTGACAATTTTGACCTTCTGGAACTTAGAAAATCTATTTTTTTAGGCTATTTTATACTCTTCTATAAGCTTAGACTATTTACAAAAGGTATTTCTGGTGTGACAGAAGTTTCTTTTGAACAGACAAAGGTAAAATTAGGCTTTCTATGCTTCAAACCTTCAAATAGGTTCCAAAATTAATCTTCAAACCTTCTTACAGACTCAGAAATGTATAGTAATGGTTTTTTTGTCTTTCTTGGATAAAATAGGACTAAAAACAGTTTAATTCATGCAAAAAAAGGGTTTTGGATATTTGCAATGGATTTTTGAATCAATTAGAGGTTCTCTAAGGTCTGTAAAAGGCTTAACTATATTCAATTTTGTTTTGAGACCAGTTATAGTATTTGAAACTTGTGATTTTATCAAGGTTTTATAGCAAATACATTCTTTGAAGGAAAATAAAGGTATTTCTGTAGGCAGACAGGCTTTACAAGGCTCAAATTCAAAAATATTGCTCTTTCAAATGACGAGAAGGTTATTTTCTTTGAAGAATACATGTTTTTTGCAGGTATTTTGACTTGACATAGGGTTTCTGAGGTGTCAAGGAGCTTTCAGAAGTTATTTGAAGTCCTTGGAGGCTGATTGGAAGCTTTAGGCGATCACAACAAAAATTTTAATGGTTTTTTGGTTTTTGAGCATGTAAATGGAGTTAATGGCATCTTTTCTTCCATCAGAAAGGGTTTAAACGAGCAAATAATGCAGAAAAAAGTTTTAAACTGCACTTATTTGTAGTTTTATAGAAAATATGGGTTTAAATAGTAAACACATTCAATGTGGGTCAAATCAGAAGGGAGGCAGTTTGGCACGGGGGGTGGAATACCACAAGCGGTTATCACAACATGAGAAAGTGATAAGTTTTTTTCACAAATGAAGGCGATCAAATCATTTTGTGCCATGTGGAGGAGAGAAGAGAGGGAAATACCGCCCATTTTTCAAATCCAAAATGGATTAGCGATCACGCTTTTGAAAATGCTATATTGGATGTGGTTCGTCAGATCTAGAGGAGGATATGCGAACGACTGTGATTCGTCGGTGGATTTGCTCGGTGTATAGGGTGTGGGGCCTGAGAGATTCATATGCTGTAGGATTGGGTTAATACGTTTAAACAAAGTTTAAGAGTAAAATTTAATGTATCAATATGTTAGGCGGATATGCGAATTACACAGTAAATAAGTGATTTACAGATGTAATGCAACTGTAGGGTGGGTTTAATATATATTACATATGTTTTAACCTATGAGGAAGCGAGATAATTCACATTGGGGAATTATAACCATAGGTTAAATATTATAAAATGGATTTTTGGGGTATTTTAAAATAAATGAATTAATATGACTACGGGGGGTATTTATAAGGAATTAATAAATTAAAGTTAAATGTTAATATAAAAATTAATGTGATGAGCAAATATATACATAAATATACTAAGTAAAAGTGTAAAATAATCTTTTTGGCATATTTTTCATAATGGTGGTGCCATACTTAACTCTTTACACTTAATACTTTGGGTTTTTTGAATGTTTTTGTATGAAATGAAATTAGTTAGAGGGGCTTTTTACTTTCCCTAAGCAAAAAGGTGTTTTAACTTAGGAAAAGGGTTTTTATCTTAGGAAAAGGGTGATAATGTTGAATAAATGGGTCTTTATGAAGGAAATCCAATACTTATTACCAATCAGTTATTAAGCCTTGAGTGTGGTCCCCACAAAAGTCGGAGAAATGCTCTAAGCCTTTATAACTGAAGGTTTTTAATACTGGAATATTTTAAGGGAAGGAAAATTAGTAATTTTCTAAATGATGTTTTATTACATGCCTTTTTCAACTTATTTCTACATACCCATCATTTATTCTACCATTTTTTCATTATTTGCATGGGTGCATTTGAGCCTGCAACCCTAAATCCATTTTTCTTTTAAAGCAGGAAACTATCTAATTCTAACCTTATTTCATCTGAGGGCTCAGATTAAACTGTTGAGATCCTCATTTATTCTCTAACTATATACTGATTTTTCAAGTTTAAACTGTTTGACAAATCTTTATTCTCTATCTATAAAAATGAAATTCAAAGCTTGAAAAAGTTAAGATTAAACTATTCAAATTATCATGGATCATGGCATTTTGAACAAGCTGCACATAATCATTATTTTTACAGTAAAATTAAAAGCAGTTGCATTTTGACTTGCATCACTTTCATGTCTTATTCTTATCTCTTTTTTGTTTGGGGTCCATTTTTTATCCTTTTTTATCTTTGACTTTTCAAGTCCCTTGATCTTTATTTTAGGACTTTTACCCTCTTTTTATTTTTTATTATTTTCAAATATGGGAAAACAACTTGCAGAAAGCAAGGTATGTACATATTTACAAGACTAATAATAGTCAATTCAAAAATTATGAACCCTATTATTATAGGACCCTAACAGCTTCATGACGTTAATACGTCATTAGCGCGTAAAGTGAGGTTAAACTTTAATCCTATCTTATCCGTCACTAATCCTACTTATGTTAATTAATCCTGAAAATTAAACTGGTGGAATTTTTAGAGGCAGCACCAAACTTGGCAGGAATTCCAAATTTAGAAAATTAACTGGCAGTTTCTCCAGTTTTGGAGGAGAAATTGGGGAAAAGTTGGTTTTGGTCATAACTCGATTAATTTTCAACCAAACTGAGCTTAGTAAAAGTCATTCCTCGCTAATTTTCATGCTAGGAAATCAATGAAGTAGGTTGTAGAGGCAGAAAAGGTGATCTATAGGTGTTTTAGTAGATTTGAATATTTTTTAAGGTCAGGGCCAACAGGTGTTGGGGTCATTTCCAGAGCATCCAGAGTCCAAATACAACAAAAAAATAGTCATTTTTGGGATATTATGATGTTATAAAATCATTGGAACAAGTTCCAAGAGGTTTTGAAGCTTGTAACAAAAATTTGAGCACCCTTGAAGCTAATACAAAGGTCACACTATGAAGCTGGACCAAGGAGATGTAGCCCAGGTAGGCTGAACTCCTTTATCAAAATTCTCTGTGTTAAGCTCTATTATATGTGCTTTTTGTGTTTACTATTTCTTATCTGTTTTCATTTAAAATTATGATTTTTAAGCTTATGACAAACTCATAACTTCACTAAGTACATTGTTTTCCAATCGCATTCTCTTAAACAAATTCATGAAGGATAAGTAAAACTATGCAAAGAAAATTTTATATCTGAAATGAAACTAGCACAAAATTAACTAGAAAGTAATTTCAGATCAAGTTGGTATCAGAGCATAAGGTTTCTTTCTTGTTTTACTTGAAGAGTTTTTAATAGTGAAAATTTATTGATGCTTACAAGATTGAGATTGGAGAGAGAAGAAGGGAAGCTACTGATAGCTAGTCCATAAGTTAGAAAAAGAAGGAAGAAGGTTGAGATAGCATCATCTTTACCCAAAGGACCACTCAAGGAAACACTTGAAGCACAAGAGGAATTAATTGCACAAGAGGCTGAAGTGGTTGAAGAGATACAAGCTGCAGAGATAGAGCTTGAATCAACAGCCAAAATGTCAGGCCATGAAGGAGCTCACGAACATTTTGAGAAAGAGGATGTCAAGAACGAGTTCAAAGAAATGAAAAGGATGGTGAAACTTATGTATGACACTTTTATGGCAAAGGAAACTGGAGAAGGTTCAAAACACCCTCATAGAGAAGAATCTTCAAACAATAAAAAGGAGGAAGAGAGGAGATCAAAAGCTAGTGGTGGAAAACCACCTCCTTCTCCACCATCATCATCCTCATCATCCTCATCAACATCTTCATCTTCCAAATCCACTACAAAAACTCATACCCATACTCATTCCAAGATTCCAAAAGGTAAGACTCTGTTACTCAAGTTTGACATCAAATTTGAACTTCCCACATATAATGGAGAAGTTAATGCTGAAAAACTAGATAATTGGATTCGTCAATTAGAATTTTACTGTAGAATTCAAAATATGCAAGAAGACACTATTAAAATCCAATTGGCTTCATTAAGGCTAGAAGGAGCAACATTATTCTGGTGGGAGGTAAAGACACAAGAGGAAATGCACATCCATGGTAAGATTTCCATTACTTGGGTCAAATTCATTTCTTCCATTAGATGATAATTCTATCCATTAGCCTATATGCAGAAGGAAATAATGAGTTGGCAAAACTTTAGATAGCTTAAATTTCAAAGTGCTCAATAGTATACACAATATTTTAGGAAAAGGGATTTATTACTTGGATTAGACTTAAATTCACAAGACACACTCTCGAAGTATATAGGAGGTCTAAATTCCTACTTAAAACACACTATTCTCATGTTTAAACCAAATAAATTAGATGAATTATGTGTGCAAGCCATGCATCTTAAAGCAAGGGGTAAAAACATTTCTGAAGAGGGTAGTAAGAAGAAGCCATTCAAGGGTAAGGGAAAAGAGAAAGGAGGAAAATGGAAGGGAAAGAAGAATTCAAGTGTGAGGCAAGAAGGGGATAAAATAACATGTGAACATTTTTCCAAAGAGGGGCATGATGAAGCTCATTGTTGGAAACTACATCCCGAACTAAGACCAAAGAAACCAAATAACAAATGGAAACAAAACATGACTTCCACCACACAGAAAGATCTTGGATCTAATTCAGAAGATGAAACCAAGATAATTTCCATGGTTAATAAAGGAAAGGAAGTGATTTCAAGTTCTAGTACCTAAAACAATCGAAATAACACTTCAAATGAGGATACAAGGATAGAATTATTCCATGTTAGAGTAATTTCTAAGCCTTATTTGATACAGGGTCACAAGAAAAATTGATTTCAGAACACTTAGTTAAAAAACTGTTTCGGGGAATTAACACCCTAGAGGTTGGTTGGGATTCAACCTCCACAGAGCAGGGGCGTACTACTTAACAGAGACTCACACAACCATGCATGTTCAGAAAAACCAAATAGAGCAGAATGAGAGATTTACCCGTGGGTCCTACGTTTGAAGTGGATCCACGTGGAGTCCAAACTCCCTCCAACCGTCCTTTTTCCTTAACCTGAAATACAAGAAGAAACCAGCACAAAGGACAAGTTGTACAGCATATATCTACTCTATATGTTAGTGAAATTCATATAAAACATAAATAAATCATAATGAATGCTTGTATAACAAATATTCTCATACATAAAAGCATACACTAACACGTTTATTTCGGGAACAGCATGATACTTCTGTATTATAAATAGTACGTACAAAAGTAATCAGGTGGAGAGATCACCTGATCCTTCCAAGGCCTTCGGAGACCGTCGTCCGGATCCATCCAGCCCTTGCCTCACTAAGACTCCTTCCGAACTGGTGCATAAGAGATAACATATAAAGGGATGTGTATCTCAAGGAAACAAGGGTTTCCTGAAATGAAATGGGAAAGTGCAGGAGGCACGGGGAATCAGACTTGGATAGGGAATACCAACAGAGTATAATATCAATAATTCTCTCTCTCCCTTAGGCCATACACATGAGGGCTTTTTATAGTCCCTCCAAGTAGTTTCAGCAGTTGGAAACAGTTGGCCACGGGCTGGGGTGGTTGAACTACCTGAGTAACCATCAACCCAGCGCGAAATTAGGGATTTTTTATATATATTTTTAATCATTTTAATGGCATACGCGGAAAAGTCTAGCTGTACTCGCGTATACACGCGGAAAAACACGGGCATAGTCGCGTATGGAGGATTTTACATTGTTTTTAAGTGAATTTGTCCAAGTCTGTAGGAATGGGTGCCCATAAAGCCATGAAGCAATCATGAATCATGTCAAGGTGAGAAATGATGTTATAACAGATGCCCCCTAATATATGAGGTCAGAAGGGGTACATGATGGCCGAAATGTATTATGCACATAGAAAGAACTTCGCAAGGACAAGAGAGGACTTCACCAGATTTCAGCCTGCCAAAAACCAATGAAAGAAAACAGAGAGTCAACTCATGTTGAGGCGGGCATACCCATGCTCAGTCCAAAAATACATCATATAGAAAGTAGTGAATAGATCCAACATGTATACAAGTATAGCTGAACTGAAAGTACACAATGAATCATCTGAGCATGGCCCGGAAGTGTAAGTCCGAATCAATGCCCAAGTATCACATATAGAAAGCTGATCAAAGATGGTGCAACTGGATGTCTGATCATATAAGT
Organism: Pinus albicaulis; assembly: GCA_034641835.2. Lineage (NCBI taxonomy): Eukaryota > Viridiplantae > Streptophyta > Pinopsida > Pinales > Pinaceae > Pinus > Pinus albicaulis. The sequence goes on along the minus strand of CM076577.1, from coordinate 988,838,839 downwards.
AACTGAATCTCCAAGTACCGAATCATAAGAGGTGGAACAAACGGTACAATCACGCAACTCGGGAGCCAACATATAGGATGCTGCTGTACTGAACTGCAACATATAAAGGTGGACGACATCACTGGCAGAAACTAGATGGACTGTCAAAAGTGAACCGAGAAATGCTGATGCAACCCGAGGTCTTCACCGATCACTATGGCACAATTCTACACAATGGGAATAAATGAGCTGAAGTCGACCATGTGAGAAATTGTTGGATTACCGGGCATTGATGTATCCCGTTAACCAACGCGAGACAACCCACCGATAATGATAATGAGTGTCAAGGTGCCCCAGTACAATCTGACAAGTGCGAATGAATGAGTTGAAGTCGAACACTTGAAAGAATCTACCAATCAGGAGGCAATGATGAATCCCCACCGTCGATAGCGAAGAGTCTGCCACTGATGACTGCAAACCCTAAGGTACTGACAAAAAGACTCTAGACCTTATTCCCAGAGCAATGAGTCGGAGTCGATGGGAAAAGATCTACTGGAAGGAAGGCATTAAGGCATCCCACATCAGTCCAGCGCGAGTGTAACCCGCAGGCCAAGATTTGGAAGGAATCGGACGAAGGAGAGTGATGGAACCAAAACCGAAGTACGTTTCCGACGTGCACAAGATGAAGCTAGCGCACGGAAGAAACCCTCTGAACCAACCAATAATGAAAGCCGACACAGAGGCGAGAAATCCACCGATAGGGTCAAATGGAAATCAAGGTACTGCACGAATCCCAAGTGTGATAATGTGTGCTGACGTCGAACACAGGGGAAACCACTCATTCAAAGACCCATGATGATGATCAAATGCTGAGCACGAGGTCACCTATCAATAATGGAAATAGGCCCAAGGTGCGGCTCTAGGTTTGCTCTCAGAGCAATGTGTCGTAGTTGATAAGAGACAAACCCGCCGGCAAGAAGTCAATGGGGACCTTCTCAAACCAGCACGAGCAGAAGATCAAAACATCTGATGTGATAGAACATGATACTGACAAGACCGGGAAGGCCGACTGAATAATGAGTCAAGAGACACCGCAGAATGGCTGACTCAGGCTAGACTTCCCTTGAACAAAAGCACGACTCTCTGATAACCATGGCAGTAAAAAGTGACACTGTATAAGTCTGTCTTGCAGGAGGCAAAACAAACTCTCCATATGATTGGAAGAGATAACCAACCGGGGGAGAACTGACAAGTGAAACATGGTAAAGGCTGAACCTAGGTCAAACTAGAACCATCCTAAATGAAGGAAATATATATAAGTATATGTGCTTTGTTCAAGGGCGACAAAACTGACTCTGTACTGCCATCAAAATAACGAAGATACATCCCGTTCCCGCTCTTTTTGTTATATTTGATTTTTTTGTCTTTTTCATAATAAGCCTGAAAAAGAATAAAAGAATGCTATGGTACAATGGACAGAACGAGTATCAAGAAAGCAGATGCGCTAGTTCCTGGGAAAGGAACAATCCTATGCTCAATGCAAGGTGGCGAAAACTGGTCAGTGATACTCAGAGGAACGTTCCATCCATGGGTACAAAGGTTTCAAGTCGTGATAGCTAAGTGCATGCAATGGTTAACTTGTACAGAAAGTCAAGGTCAAAAGTTGGCTTAAACATCGAGTCCAAATGAAGTCGGCTAAAGGCCAGGATAAACAAGTAGCCAATATGCAATGCAGTAATACAACTTAACGACACCAGGGAGCCTCTAGGGTATAAGCCAGAAAAATGATAAGTGATGAAGGAGAAGAATGAAGCTTCAACACAGAAGACATGGTGGGACTAAAGAGGACTCCCGAGCCTACATAAAAAGCAGCATGGGCAACAAGTGATAGCAAGGAACTAACTAGGAAGCCCATGTAAAGAAAGGCTCTACCATCAAGTCATGATTAAAAATCTGCGAGTGAAATGGGTGTAATACTCATGACTTGATGGGATCGACCCTAAGGCAAGTGATCAGTATGGAGGCTAGTATGCAAGATGCAACGGAAAGTGATTCCCTAACCTATATGCCAGTGAAGATCATATACCTGCCGTGAAGAGTCTGAAATCATGGATCAAAAACCGGGAAAAGTCTCAAAATCGTCAAAATGTACCTGAAAACATACCAAACTGGGCACTTCCAAGCAATCGAATTATACAGCATAAGATAGATCGAAAAAATAAGCATAAGGAAATTTTTGCAAAAATTTTCAATTTTTTAGCCATAAATACACAAATTACCTCTCAATTGGTTCATTATTGCATAGTTGATTTGGAAAAAGAGCTCTGGAGCTAAAAACTTGTTTCGTCAAATCAGGAACAACCGACCGTCGGAATTCAGCGAAACTTCAGGTAGGCTCCTTAATCATCCTGTTTATTCATTTTGTCCATTTGAAAATTAAAATTAAGTGAATTTTTGCCTAGAAACCCTTCTTAAAAAATGTGTATCTGCGCATACACGGGTTCAATAAAGGCAAGCCGCGTATACACGCGACTGTGCGCAGGAAAAGTCGCGTATGCGCAAGTCCGTAACCCAAAAAAGAGTTTCTAATGCAAATTTTAATGGAATTTCACAGGATGACCATCTCATGGAGGGAACGTGAGCATAGCGCAATAGACCAAGAGGTCATGCAGGATCGCGCAGCACAAAATGTCCTCCGAAACTGTGGATTGTTCAAATTTTTCAAAATGCCCAATATGAAAAGTAATGTGAGATTGCTTGAAATGCTCGTAAATTATTGGGAACCAGATCAGGATTGCTTCATCATTGATCAGATGCCACTACGCATAGAAGTGGAAGATATATACTTCATCACTGGACTCTCCAGGAGGGGAGACCCAGTGGACTTGCACGGAAAGCCCCTGGGAGGGTTGACCGTGGAAGACTATGTCCAAATATATTGCGTAGATAATTCCAAGAAGGTTGGAACACAGATTGCAATTAGAGATATCAGGGATTCGCACATAAAGATCCTCCTGTTCACCATCGATAGAGTGGCAGGATCTGCCTCACTACATCAGGCGTCCAGGACGCAAATGTGTATAGCTGTAGAGTGCTTGATTCACGTCTACGATTGGTGCACAGCCCTGCTACAGAACATGAAACAACAGCTGACCTCCATTCGCCAAACAAAGACAAAACACTTTGGCTATGGGACCATTTTTACAACATTCTTCTTCGAGAGAGTTCCAGCTTTGAGACCCAGAGTCATCTCGAATTGCCCGTTGGGCAGACATGATGAAGAGACTGGGGGGCAGCGAGGTACCCCGAACCACCTGGGACGATGAGTTCTTCCTGTGGTGGAGAGAACAGATCATCGTAGTGGATGACTATCCCTATGCCGGGATGGATTTCCGAGGAGATCCAGATCTAGTACTTCCACCCGGTGCAGCATGGGGAGCAGTCGGTAAGTTTTTTTTTTTTTTTTTTTTTTTTTTTAATTTTAACTTATATGATTTTTTTGGATTTTTTCAAATATGTTATGAAAAAATGAAAAAAAAACATGTTTTTGGATTGGATTCATAATGACTGACAATTAAAAATGATCATGTTTCAGATGTTGGACCAGTTCGTCCTGAGGGCCTAGCACGTCACAAGCGCCGCAGAGGTGAGGCGGAGACAGCGGATTCTAACAGGACACTCCAGGCCGTGCAGAGAAACTTGGAGGGACTGACCTGCCAAATCCCTCTGGCTGCCGTAGAGGACTTGCCAGAAGCCGTCTAGAGACGGGTTGTAGGAGTACCCCGGGACTGGGTTAGACTATTCCGCCGTGTGGCCACTGCAGTGATGTTCTATAGGAACACTACTTCTGGTCAGGGTCCTCAGGAGTAGACAGATTTTATATATTAGATGACTGTATATTCTTTTTTGAGACTGAACATGATGGGGCATAAGCCCAAGTTTTGTACGGCATTTATGGATCCAAATTTTGTAAAGTTTTTGACATACCGATGATATATATACAACGATATTTGATGTGATGTGATAAATGTATCAAATGTATGATGTTTTTGATGATTAGAATTTATTGTATTGAATGATTAATATGCCAATCTAAAGCTTGATTAGCTAATGAGTCAGCAAACCAATTGTCAGCTCAAGGAATATGAATGAATGTTAAAAATTGAAATGACCTTTGTAACAAACGTACCCTCAAGAACAATCGTAATAAAACTGGATCTCGTACCCGATAAGTGTTGTTCAACCGCGACACCACCAGCTGGGAGTCCAAGAAAACTACCAACGAATCAACACCCAAAGATATTGCCTCCGAGAGTAGATGAATGACTGCAGTGTATTCTGCTACATTATTGGAAGTAGGACCAATGCAGACTCCTCTTGATACCAACAGCTGACCGGAAGGATAATGAAGCACCCAAGCCGCGGAAGCTAAGTTCCGGGTGTGTCTACTAGCACCATCGGCGAAACCAAAATGACTCATGACATCAACACAACCTGCCAAAGCAGATCAAAAACATCACCATCTCATCAAAAATGGAAAATCAAACAGATATGTACAAAGCAAAAAACTACTATATACAAAGCAAAATGCCAGGCCAAAGCCTAGGCATAATACTTCTTCAAATAGAGCCCATTTCGGGGCTCCGGCAACTCGTTCCCTTCGAAGTCAACCAAGGTATACGCTCCTTTCTTAAGGACTTTTTTGATGATATAGGGGCCATACCACATCGATTTAAACTTTCCTGCCCCCAAGGCATCTTTTTCTTGGGCATAGACCAAAACAAGGTCACCTTCGGAAAAGACCCTAGGCTTAACCGCCTTATCGTATTGAACTTTGACTCGGTTTTTATGCGCTTCATTCAACGTGGCGGCATCTCGACGCTGCTCATCAAGATGTTCCAGATGAAGAAGCCGCTCTGCCAGACTAGAAGTGTCAGGAAGAAGCTCAACAGCTAATTTAAGGGAAGGAATCTCGCATTCAATAGGAAATACGGATTCCACCCCGTGGACTAATTGAAACGGAGTAAAGCCAGTTGCAGTTTTAACTGACGTCCTGTATGCCCAGAGTGCAGGATATAGCATAATGTGCCAGTTGGATCTATGTTTATCAATTGTCCGTTGAAGAATGGTCTTCAAGGATTTATTCACGGCTTCCACTTGCCCATTGGCCTGAGGATAATATGGAGATGAATGCTCCTGCCGGAAACCCAATTTAAGAGCCAACTCAGCCATCATACTATTCTGAAAGTGACTGCCATGGTCAGTGACAATCTCTCTAGGTATACCGAAATGAGCGATAACTTGGTTGAAGAAGAAAAGAGCTGCAGTCTCACCATCGTTCCAAAAAGTAGGCATAGCCTCGACCCACTTCGTAAAGTAGTCTACTGCTACGATAATGTACTTGTGACCTTTTGCTGAAGGCGGGTTACAAGTAGTATAATCCATACCCCACTTTGTAAAGGGTCCAACAGTAACGACTGGAAAAAGCGGAGCTGGATGAGCGCGCATTTTTCGAGTATACACTTGACAAGGATGACACTTCTTGACCGATTCAATACAATCTTTGAAAATCGAGGGCCAGAAGTAGCCAGCACGCAAAATCTTTTGGGCTGTAGCAAGCCCCGATAAATGACCCCCACAAGCTCCACCGTGAGAATCATTAAGCACAGCCTCAGCTTCTTCGAAAGTTAAGCAGCGTCTTAGGATTGAATCAACCCCTCGACGGTACAAAGCATCACCAATAATCAGATAACTTTTAGCTAAGTGACGCAGCTTGCGACGCTCATCTTTCGAAAAAGAAGAGGGAAACTTCGCAGTCTGGAGATATACAATGATATCCCCATACCAAGGATCTTGTGGAGAGATAAGAAACAAGTGTTCATCCGGAAAGGACTCATCATAGATCATCTCCTCTCCACAAGGCAACTCGGAGATCAATTCCGCAAATACTAATGACTTCTTGGATTTGGCAGACATGAACTCTAGATCAAATTCCTGTAATATCACAATCCATCTATTATATTTGCCCCCAATCACTCGCCTGCTGAGGACAAACTGAAATGGATTGGCAGCTGCCAAGACATAAGTTTTGCGAAGAATAATGTAATGTCGGAGTCGCTGCACAGCATGAACTGCTGCTAAGGCTATTTTTTCTATCGGAGTGTATCGAAGTTCAGGTCCTACCAGTCCTCGACTAAGGTAGTAAATAACATGCTCTGCAAGAGCATCATCTTCCTGAACCAGAACCATACCGATGGTAGATTCTACTGTAGCCAGATACAAAAGAAAATCTCTGCTATAATCAGGTGGACTCAGTAAAGGAGCAGAGGTCAATGCCTTTTTCAAGGCATCGAATGAGCGTTGAGCGTAGTCGTCCCAAAGAAAAGGAACTCCTTTCTTCAACAGTCTCATATATCCCTTTGTAATCTCAACATAGTTAACGATAAACCTCCGAAGAAAATTAGACTTCCCTTGGAGACTTTGAAGCTGACGGATTGAAGACGGGGGAGGCAACCGAAGTATTGCCTCAACCTTGAAGGGATCTACCCTTATCCCTTCCCTCGACATGATAAATCCCAACAGCCGACCGGATGTTACCGCGAAAACGCACTTGTTCGGATTCAAACGAATTTTATAAAAACAACATCTTTCAAATATTTGCCGGAGGTGACCAGGATGATCCATCCTCTTTCGAGAATGAGCAGCTAGATCATCTAAGTATGCCTCGATAATTTTCTTGATGTCGTGGAAGGCGTAAGACATGGCCCGCTGAAAGGTCGCTCCAGCATTTTTAGGACCAAAAGGCATTTTCTTATATGCAAACGTACCCCAGGGACAAATAAATGCGGTCTTATGTTGATCTTCTGGACGGATAGTAATTTGATTATAACCAGAAAAACAATCCATGAAGGAGAAAATCTCGTTACCGGCACACTCGTCAATAATCTGATCAATGAAAGGTGTGGGGTAATTATCCTTAGGACACGCCTTATTCAGGTCTCTGAAATCGATGCACACTCGAATCGTTCCTTGCTTTTTATCAACGGGAACGGGGTTTGAAACCCATTCATTCAGAGGAACTGGGAAAATGAATCCCGCCTTAAGCAGCTTTTCAACTTCAGCTTTGATAGCTGCTGCCTTCCTAGGATTAACCGGACGAAGTTTTTGCCTGACCGGCTTAGCGTTTTCATACGTCTTGATCTCATGCTGTACGATAGATGGGTCTATGCCAGGCATTTCCTCATAAGACCAAGCAAAAACATCCCTATACTCTTTGAAGAGCTCGGTATAGATTTGAATCTCTTCATGGGAACATTCAGCTCCAACGAAGACATTCTCGATAATGTTGGGATTCCTGGAGATGTTCACCAGGATAGTAGGAGAGATCACAGCCATGTTCCCTTCAGCATAAACCTGTGCTGGTGCCAAAGGACTCAAGACTGGGTGAACAGGTCCAGGAGACTGGGGACTTGGAAAACTTGTTTCGACTTCGCTCAAGTCAGGTAGGAAGTAAGACCGATGATGCAAATCATCCCATGGTCTATCTATACCTGTCATCGCTTCCAGGATGGCCTCTTCAGATGGAAGAGTGGTATCTAGACAATCCTGGGCAGAAGAAGAAGTAAGCGTCCAAGCCGGAGCCACATCACCATCCAACTCTTCCACTGAAAGAGGAGCTGGATCAGATTCTGCAGTGTCAACAATAGACTGATATGCAATCTCAGCTACAGAAATCGGGAATGCCATCCCACCCACTTGCCCTTCCTCCAATGTGGCCGTTGGGGAAGGTAAGGTCCAAGGGTCCGAAAAATAATGAGTTCGAAAGAACTCTCTTCGAAGGGGAGCCTTGGAGGATGAAATAGCATTAATAGACACCTTAGGAGGAGGAAGATCAAAAGAACCCATCAGGGAAGAATACATTCCAACTCCCAGATTCTCGACAGGCGCCTTGGTATTATCCAACTTAGGGACAGATGAGTCAGAAGGCGCATCCAGGTCTACAGGAGGACAGTCCAGTTGATCCACCGTGACTATCCTCCCTTCGTGGGGGAAACATACAATTCGAAATAATGAGGATGCAATAGCATCCATCTCATATATCCAGTTCCTCCCCAACAGAAGGTTGTAGTCCAAGGCCGCATCCACTACCTCAACCTCTATGTTAACGGTTTTGCCCCCAACACAGATGGGCAAAGCCGGGACAATACCATGGGGTCTGTGAGAATGACCATCGAATGCAGTAAGAACAGTGCTAGATGGAACAGCTTTGGGAGATCCAAGTGTCTTCCAACATGCGAGAGACATCACGCAAGTAAAAGCACCCTCATCAACAACCGTGCGAAAGATATTAGTCTTCCGATATGATGATTTAATATGGAAGGCCATATGATGAGGAAGTCTCTTCTTAAAGTTAGCCATATCAAAAGTAATCAGAAGAGAATTTTTCGGATCAACAGCCCCAATGGCAGCGAGCAAAGCACTGCGCTGAGCCGGACAAGACTGGAGTACCTCTAAAGCTGACATAGCACAAGGACTTTGCGCCAGATCTTCTACAATCGAGTAGTTCTGGGCAGCCCTCGCGTTCAGATTAATCGTTGACCGCTTAGAAGATTCTTTGGGCATCCGAGGCATAGACTCGACAGTTGGCTTCGTTATGTGAAGCAGCTCAGTAGCATCAGGAACTTCCTTAGCTTTTGAAGATTCCTCTCCGCCATAATCACGGGATCTCGTAGCGACATCCACGTGAGCACTCATCATAAAGATATTCGATGGAATTTCCCCTTCCTGAGTACCTCCAGAGGAAGCCCCAGGATTTTGATTCGCGCCAGCAATTAATTGCTGCCCTTGGGGAAAAGGGTTTGTTAGCACAGCCTGGGAACTAGAAGAACCTTGCTGAGATAACAGGCGCTGAGCATCCTGAATTTTCGGGCAAAGATGCGTGAGATGGTCTCCAACACAAAGCTTGCACGGAAACTTAACTTTCTTTTTCTCCTTTTGCCCTTCGCCAACACGCTCGTTGGTCTTATTTGCATTGCCCTTCCCATTCTTGCCCTTCTTCTTGTTATTACGTCCCTTCTTCTTTCCCATCGGACTGTTGATTTCCTTTGGGTTCAGAAGATTGGACAGCATTAATGGAAAAAGACTGGGAAGGTGAAGAATCAGCAGGCACAGCCTGACCAGAAGAAGCAGATTGTAAAGACAACTGCTGCAATTGAGAAAGCAGGCTGGCTGCACTACTATTGACCGATCCGACAAGTCCGTCACCATGCGGACCAGGTTTAGGTTTCGATAAATCCAACTTGGAGCGAGGAGCATTGGGAAAATACTTATAAAGTACCCCAGACTGAGAATAGATCAGTTCTAACTGCTGGGCCCTAAAAATGGCCTGCTCCTCGGAAAATACCCCAGATAGGGATACATCTTTTGAAATGTCTGACTGAAGCAATTTCAAAAACCACTCGAGAAGGAACTCACCTGGAATATGGGCTTTGATAAGCCTCTTCCTTCTCCTCCATTCCTGAATGTGATCAGAAATGTGAGTTGCCTCATCCTGCTTAAAATTAGCCAGGAGTTCGGTCCCAGCCTCATATCTGACAAGCAATTGAAAATGGTTAAGAAAAGTGACAGCCAGTTCTCCAAATGTGGCGAAACTGCCCCCAGGGTTCAGAAGATTGGACAACATTAATGGACAAAGACTGGGAAGGTGAAGAATCAGCAGGCACAGCTTGACCAGAAGAAGCAGATTGTAAAGACAACTGCTGCAATTGAGAAAGCAGGCTGGCTGCACTACTACTGACCGATCCGACAAGTCCGTCACCATGCGGACCAGGGTTGGGTTTCGATAGATCCAATTTGGAGCGAGGAGCATTAGGCAAATACTTGTAAAGCATGCCAGACTGAGAATAGATCAACTCTAACTGCTGGGCCCTAAAGATGGCCTGCTCCTCGGAATATACCCCTGACATGGATACATCCTTTGAAATATCTGATTGAAGCGATTTCAAAAACCACTCGAGAAGGAACTCACCTGGAATATGGGCTTTAATTAGCCTCTTCCTTCTCCTCCATTCCTGAATATGATCAGAAATGTGAGTTGCCTCATCCTGCTTAAAATTAGCCAGGAGTTCGGTCCCAGCCTCATATCTGACGGGCAAGTGGAAATGGTTAAGAAAAGTGACAGCCAGTTCTCCAAATGTGGCGAAACTGCCCCCAGTAAGCTCTATATACCACTTCGCGGCGTTTCCAGTAAAGGTGCGCTGAAATAATCTCAATCTAATCGAATCGTCGATCAGAGAGTTGGATGAACACCATAAGTGGAATGTGGTGACATGGTCTGCCGGATCTTCACCATTCTTACCTTCAAACTTAGGAATGTCTGAAGGAAGTTTGGTTGGAACCGGAGGCCAACCCGGACTATACAGAATCGGGTCATTAGTTAACTTCGCCAAGTCTGGCAAGTTTAACGTTGCCAGAAATGGTAATCGCGGCGGAGCCTGAGAATTCCATCCTTGATGGGATGGGTTTCCCACATTCTGAAAAGAATAGCCTGGATTTGATGAGGCACCAGGCTGCCAGAAAGGACCCGTAGAAAACGGAGAAGAACCTCCTCCCCACGCCGAGTTACCATAACCCAGGCTAGTTCCCCCCGCTGAAGTATTGACTGAAGAGGAAAGCCCCTGATAGGGGTTCCACGCATTAGAGAGAGGAGAAAAATACTGATAAGCACTCGATGCGGGGAAAGAAGCATTCCCTG